>JAVFBZ010079449.1:0-13889 GCA_032466195.1 Katharina tunicata | reverse complement strand
CAAAACATGAGGTGCTTAGAAGCGAAGCCAGAAACTGAAAGGGTTTTAAATAAGAAAGCTTGTTGGTTTGAAATAGTTATGTAGAAATTCTAAAGTTGATCAATCATAAAAAAAAATCTGGAATTTATCTCTACCGAAGAAATTTTTAAAATCTAGCGTATTTACAAATTATGTCAATGTGATCTAACGATTTCATGTTCAAAGTGTTATTCATCGGGTTTTGCATCTGAGTTATATCCAAATAGCCACGCCAGTTAATTGACGCTACTCTACACAAATAAATTTTGTGAATGCCGACGGAAATTCCTGGTATGTCGGAACTTTCATTTTCCATAAGTATATCTCGTTGAGTGTTTGGACCAACTACCAATCATAATAATCAGCAGTCACGGTATGCAGTATGGAGGTTTTTGAAAGTCATTGGCGAATTCAGTTTAGGTGTTTTGAGTTTTCCAACTAAAACGATCTTTAACATATATGTTAGAATCAACAAAGGCGATCCCTAAAAACTTATTAACATACCTAATTAAACATTGGTAGTGAAGGAAATTGGAAATACATGAAGAATACTCGAAAAATATCAATATGAAATAATTGTGCTAAATGTATTAAAACGCTGCTGGTTAAAGAGAAAAACTGAACAAAACTAAGAGGAAACGGAATGTTTTAAAAGCTTAGTATAATGCACAGAAACAGAGTAATAAACAAAAGCGATAGTTCATAGCTGAAGTGAGGAAACAGATGTCGTGCTTTAGTCATTGATGACTGGATGTGTTTAATGGGTGTAATTGAAGATAATAATCACTGCTGACGTAATGATACATGATAATACCATTAATAATAACAGTTCAAATTTCAAGTATAAACCAATCCATTGAGGAATGTATATATTATTGGAGAGTTGGGTACATATTAGGTTAAATATATATCGATTTTGAATTGTTCGTAACTTCTTAAGTTTGCAATTTGACATAAAATTAATCATTGTTGACGGGAAATGCAGCAACTGGCATATAAATCAAACAACTTGTTTCATTATCATCCAGAAATAACAACCCATTGTAGTCTACCCTTGGATCTTAAAACATCACCCATATAATCAACTTAACAGCAATGATTATTGACTTACCAAGATCTCCCATACTCTCTAAGTCACAGGATACTTGTCCCAGAAGACGACGAGGTGTTGAGTTTTCATTCTCTGTCATACAGAACTCTTCAGCCAATGAGGAATTTATATGGCATTCTTGTCTGGAAATGAAGACAACCACAAGGTAACGACGTAGTTATAATTTTGATACGTCCTTGACAAGTGAGGAATGTTATTTTTAAAAATGTATCAATATTTGATGCGTTTTATGCAATCTCAAAGTTATTAAATATCTAGGGGCGGGAAACTACAATATTAATATTCTCGATTATGAATGTATTGGTGGAGTTTACTTTGTTATTGGCCCAGTTTCCAGTTAGCAGTTTTGTCCAGGGTTTTGTTGGCTGATACAAGTTAATAAAAAAATATTTCGGTCGAGTGCCAATATGGCAGACCAAAGATCTGCAACAGGACCGATATGGAAGCACCTGATTATAATATTCAAGGTCGGATGTGAGTAGCTCTGTAACAGAAACCAGAATTACCTTTTTAAAAATAGACACTGAATATGGCGAAACGTCATATAATCTGACGTTAAAATTATTGGATAGAGCTTTGATTAATCGAGATCCTTCGTTTGCTAACTCAGTTGACCAGTTAAAGTTGCGATAATCTGTAGGCATATACATGTATAAATAATCCTAATCTCTGGTGTTTCAGGTGGCCAATATGTAAAATTTAACTCAATCCGTTGAACCTACCTTCCCACTGGACTATCGAGGTAGCTGGATAATATTGACCCTTGTTTAGTAAGCTGCGCGTGGTCGCTGACATCGTTACCACCAGACTGTTTAAAGTGGAAAATAGTATTGTCTTATTATCATAAGCGACGAAGAAAAGCATGCGTAATGTCACAATGGACATAGATAACCGGAAAATGTTACAACAATCCAAATTAAAGTGACCGATGAGTATTTCAAAAAATGGAATTTGTAAATTTAGAATGTAAAAGCCACTGACAAAAAATAGTGATCATTTTAATCTTCATATCTTCCCAAAGTTTTAAGAAGACTTTTAGAATACGAAAGCCAGTCCTTATATTTAAGTTCATTACTCTGTTCTTTCAATAACAATTTGTTAACAGAAGTTATTGAATCTGGATCTCTAACACAATACTTATAAATGTATGCTCTTAACTTACACTGCCTGAGAGGTTTCTCTTATGGAATGATCGACTCTGTTCTAGTGCTTCCCGCAAATCGTCGTTCGTGTCGTGGAGCTTTTTGTTTGCGTCACTGAAAATTTAAGAAGATCCAACGAGATGACTTACGCGAGGTTTATATGCGTCGTTATTCACATTCAAAGTGGGTTATTACAATTTTAGACGAAATTAACATTTTTTGGCTTGTGAAGCCTTTTTGTTTTAGGAATCACTGAAATGAAAATTCGTCGGGACAGTTTTTTTAGTTGACACGAATTCTTCAAGGGAGATCACCCTCCTGTCACAATTGTTACATCTAAGGGAAACGACTCCGCTGTTTTTCAATGAACAGATGTTTTACGACAAAATGAGTCATCCCTTACCGCTTCGCGGAGCTGTCACCACGTGGAGTGTTACCAATCAATAATTGACATTACCTATTGTCCAGGTAGATCTACTTACTGAAGCATATGAAGCTGTCTTGTGAGATTGTCTTGTTCCCTGATATAATCTCTTACGGCCTCTTTTTCCCTGTAGATAATAAACAAAGATAAACAGCAGATGTTATTAATTTTTGCTTGACTTTGATAAAACCAACTTAACAAATATGAAAGGACACACACATGTGCTTATTATATGTTACATTCATATTGAAGTATTTTCATTCAAAAAGTTTATTTGCATTTAAGACCACATGTCTGAATACAATTGATATATAGTATTTTATTAGTAACAGAATATTCCCAAAGTGAACTAACTATCCGTTACCTGTAAGTTCCTTATGCGTTCTTAACTTGCGTATCGGATAACAAATTTGTCTCCAAAATAAATTATTTTATCTGAGTAGTTTGATTTGATATTGTTCTTTTTTGTCAGTTAGTTTTCAGCTTTTTTCTTCGGATCGAACTTCTTTTGGTTGATTTATTCACTATGGGTATGCTCTATTGCGTGGTATTTTCCGTGACTAAAGCTTAACAACATGATCATGGTGGGAATCATTGATCATGGTGGATATGGCACGGTTTCTTAAGGTTGCACATCGTTTATTGCTGCTGTATTGCATGTGTTATATAATTCTGACTTACACTTCAACTTCGTGACTCTTTTCCTTATAATCTTGCCGAACTGTAGCGAGTTCGCTTCTAGCCAGGGCTAAACTTGTCTGGGCGTCTGTAAGCTCACTCTTCATATGGCGGTTCTCTTGGTACATTTCCTCAGTTCGAGTTTTCATCTCAGCGAATTGCTCATCATTCACTCTATCCTTACTTCCTAAAATCTCCACCTGAAAATGCCGAAAGAGAATGACTCTCCACAACCATAGTCTTGACATGCCCGGAAATATTGTTTATTTTCATGAAAAACTTTAAATATAATTTTGACTATGCCAAATGAAATCATATTTGTTGCTTACTTACAAGAGGACAATTATGATAAAAATTTAAATATTTTGTTTTACTTCAGTTACAACGATTTATGGTAAACTTGCTTTGACTTTACCTAAATCCAAAATATTTCGCGGAAAGTGACACTGGTAATAGGCCATGTTGGTCTCGCTGCTTTTTCTTAACTTCAGGATACACGCTTGGAACTCTTTCAGTACAGTTAAAAGTAACTTGGACCTGGAACTGGAATTAATGTCGTGAAATCTCTTTCATCACATGACGTGACTAACAGGCCCTATTGACGTTTTTTGGCCATAGCCATAAAAAAAAACGTTATAACCTTTATTAAGGCACCGATGTCAGCGGTAACATACGCCAGATTGTAACTAGAAACTTAAAACCTACACAGTTTTAACAGGTCCTCAACATATGTAGCTTTATTCGAATAGACAAAATAAAACAATGGTATGCCATTCTTCACGGCATTCTCCGTGATGTGAGCTTATCAAATAAACAAGCTGATTGCTTACTGAATGTAACTTTTTCAGGTTTTCCTGAAGATTCGATATCTCGGATTCATACTGTCGCTTCATCTCAAGTTTTTCCTGTGTGGTTTCCTTCAGTAACTGAAAAAGAGGAATTAACCCACACAATGATATGATGATAATTTCTTCAACTGTTTTATAATAAAACCTCAACATACCGAATATGCGATAAAATATTGAAGGATTATGAGCATAACATTTAAAGAAAGAATTAAGACTGGGACTGTCGCTTTTTACCAAACGTATCTGTAAAAAACTAAACGTTAGCGATGTCTGTGTGAAGAAATTCAGTAGAATTGTTTTCGTTGGACTTTCTCACCAGACAGGATTGACTATAATTAAAATGTAAATACGTGTCTTCGTTCACTCTTATAGTGACATTTTTGATGAAACATATTTTGGATAAACGTCTGTGTACATTCAGTAACATATTTCATTTGTATGTCAAGGCCAATGAAGATACTCTAGACAGCGGGGTTCCTCTGGAGACAGCAATACAAACACTGAGAGTAACATTATCTGTGGAATCACGTACAGTGTCAGATGACAGAGTAAAGGTCAGTCCGTTATCAAACATGTAAGTACACGGCGACTCCCAATATTGTGGCGCATTTCAACCATATTTAATCCAATTTTACCGTTCAGATTAATTTGTGAAAAGACACAATCATTGGTGATATTGATATTGGCATATTTTTATTTCACCACCATTCATCAAATTACACAGTCAGGTAAATCGTAACAAAACGAACATGTGTTGGTAATGACTGGCAAAAGGTAGGGGCAATACACCAGTGCAGGTGGGCGGAGAGAGTTCTACATGTAATAATATTGACATAATACTGACATTTGTGACCGAGCGTGTAAGACCATTAAACATGCCTCATAGTAAACGAATTTCTCAAGAGCTTGACAAACATTACTGTTTGAGAACAGTCGAACACCCCCTAGTGTGCATGCCAAAACTCAAATACACTTTGGTTTGTACACATTTAACAATATGCCAACATCGGAATTTAATTGTTAAATGAATATTTGTATTTTAAAAAATTGTAAACATCAAAAGCCTGGTGCCTTTGCTGACATCAATCATTAAACATTAATTAACTGCCCAAATTATAACATTTGTTTTTTTACGGAATCGGTTTCGGTTCTAAATTTTCGGTTTATTTCGTCTAACCAACTATTTTCAGGATATGGTATATTCATGGTAAATATTCTGTAATTTAGAGAACATATGGTGTTATTTTAAGGTACTAACTTTCACAAGATTTCTGGAAGACGAACTCTTCGGGTTTTATGCATAACGTTTAAACGTGCATTAAATGTATTCTGACATGTTTTGAAACGTTGTAAATAATTAAAGGAGTTCACAATCAGTAATGTGTTATTTCTGTTTTCTTTACTCTCACGTCATTAACAAAATCAATTAGATCGATAGCTGAAAACAGCCGCGATTGTAGATACTCAAAGAAGGAGATGTTTATATAGTTCTGTTACATAACGTCACCAGTACATGCAAATGTTCTGATAAATGAACGCACACCTGTTGGGTGGAGCTGAAGACAGTATTGTCTGGTTTACACACCTACCCTTAAAACAATATTGCCTTGGTGTGACGCGTATGATAACACGATTTCTACAAAAAGATCGATATTGAAAACATTCCCCTGGCAGAACTCCAGCGGAATGATCATGCCTGGTTCGTTTCAACACAGCTTCTAAGTCATAGGTGAAACTGACCTTAATAATCCAATGTCAGATCACATCGACATGGCCAACAAGAACTGAATGGCGAATGTCAAGTGATCATAGTGGTTATGTGAACGTTTTCCCCTTCAAAGTCTTTACTTAAAATTAACATAAATTCAAAATACAATTTAAAATATGTATTGGGCCAATCTAAATAAAAGTTGTTATGGGATAATCAAATTGCTGGTTATTTACCAGGTTCTTAATAACATGATGAGCACATAAACATTTATTGAACACCTCATATAAATGTCTATTTATCTTTGTTTTTATAAGTATGCCAAATACAGCAGTTCTTGTCTTTCGATATTCTAAAATTACGTTCGTCGGTGTCTATGTGTTTGTCAACATCTGTCCGGTTTAGCTAGACACAATAAAAAAATAACACATTTGTTTACGATTCCCCATACATATTACGACTGTAACGGAGGATTGGTCTTTCGGAGTATTGATAACGTAATACGAGTTGTGAACCAAAATAGCCGTTGGCTACATAAACATCATGACATGCACAGTAGAACGAGTACAACCAAGAAACACTGAGTTCTCTTTTACTATACCTCTTTTTTAATCTTGGATTCGATTTTTTGAACCTGAGTTTCCATCTCTTCTTCCATATGGTGTAAATGACGATCATGTTGATCCTTCTCTCTAAAGAAAGAATACGTTAGACATTTACACAACTAAGCCAGAAAGTTTTAGAAAGTATGGAACTTCACACGTTCATAGCCTTATTGACATATTTACCGTTTTTTGTTTTATATACATGAGTATTTTCATTATAACGTAAACGTTTATCAATGGACATTCGCTCTAGTATAGAAGATAGGGCCCAGATACGCCCTTCTTTGTTCCGAAGTCCAGGAAATTATGAAAATTGATTTTCGCCTTAGCCGTGTACTCAGAATGTAAGAAAATCTGGAAATTCGCTGGAAAATTGTTATATTACAGGTTTGTTTGGTTATAAAGTTTGCGTACCTTTTGAAAGAAGTCTCGAGCCTTTCATTTTCCTGTTGGTACTGTTTGAGGTCCTTCAAAACTCCTAATACAATACTCTCAAAGTGTGGCAGTAGCTGTGGGGACTCTGATTCATGTAACTCCTGGTAAAACTCACATACTTGCTCCTGGCTGCAAAATAACAACATTGAAACCATTGTTAAATGACCGTAATAGAATTGGAATACTGGGCTAAATGAATAACCATCTTCTATGTTTAGTCTGTGTGTGTTGTTGTTTTTTCTGCGCGGCTTAGTACCTTTTCTGATTGAATTAATTTTGGTTGATAGAACTGTATTTGTTCATTGTGTATGTCTGTCACTTTTTCTCTTTACTTAAAGCAGTTCTCCTTTTATGTAAGATCTTATGCATCATGGAATACAAAATAAACATTAATCCTGGATGTAGATCAAACTTATCGCGATCAGCTAGAGAGTGTGTGGGTTGAGTTACTAGGGGTCTTTGTTGATCTCATTTTACTTACAGCATATGGTATTGATTTGTATCGGGCAGAAATCGGATTACTGCATTCCGTACATTTCATGTCCTATTGTAGGTTTGTAGAATTAACCGGCTTATGAATTAACCGGTCACTTGAGTCTTTATACTCTTGGACAGAAACGGAAAGGATATTGGAATATAAAATGTTAGGTAATGTTTGCAGTCTGTTAAACTGTTCTAAAACTATACTGTTAAGTGGCATTACAAACGATATAAATTATGCAAGATTTCCCACTGAAGAAAAAACTATTTTGAAACGTTGTACAAATTCAAGTTTATTACAGTAATGAGATTCTATAACCTGCACACCCTCCTCTCTAGCGGTTTTTCGATAATCAAAATGATTTATATTGAGGTAAAGATTACCAAGTAGATTTGGTATAAACACATATACATTAACATTTTAAACATATTTTAATTTTGTCAACTTTTCCCATTCGAAACGTTAAATCAACCAAGTTCAACACGACATTTAGTTAATTGCCGTATCAAACAGACATTTTAAACTTAATGAGAATTATTTTTTCTGCTTCACAAGTAGGCCTACTTAATTAAACTCGATGTTATATACCTACCAATCAATCTATTCTGCTATTATTATGTTTTGTCCTCTTCTTGATACAGTTATTTTCTGTTACAGTTCGCATAAAAATTCGCATAGAAACACTTACCAACCGGAAAAAGACCAGTTTGATTAAATAATGAATTAATGTTAAAGTATAACATTCACTGTCAATTAATATAGGTAATCCTATATCAAACTGTTTCCAAAGAATTCAAGTTTTCGTTTTCCTTATTTAACACGCATACTGAACGGGCGGTAGACTAGGCTGACAACCCACTCCCCCTCAATTGATAATGCGAGAAACAAAACATACTCCACACCTTATGCATATGATACATAAAGATGAACAGCTACTTCCTAAAGTAAATAAAATGCTGGGATGGTTTTAAGAGATATTGGTATAGAAAAGTAGAAACAATGCAATACTAGATTGCTCAGAGGCTGACACAGATTAAAAACAAGGCAATACAAAATTGTGTCAGAGACCACATGTTTGAAATTATGCAATTATGGAAAGTTTCAGAATTCAGACAGTTTAAATCACGTAACAGTCAAATGTTTCAGAGATGAACTTTTTAAACTAACAGTAATACTGATATTTGTTTTAGTGGCATCTAGAAGCTTGGGACGTTACAAAACATAACTTTGATGGATTTTCAGTCCAGATTTGTAATCGTTGCTTGCAAACGGTCTTAGAATCTAGACCGAAACGTTGCCTAAAAATATACCGAGAAGTTGAAAATCCATCAAAGTTATGTAATGTTACTGTTATTAGAGACCGGGCAGTAAAAACAACGCACCAATATAACATGAAGCTTTAGTGACTGAAAATAAAACGATGGGGCAGATTGTTATCCGATTCTGACAGCTTAAATATTGCTACGATAAATAGCTTAAACATTGCCATGATAAACAGCTTAAATATTGCCACGATAAAAAAAATCAAAAGCTGGGTCCTGTTTCGCACAATGATACAGATACTTTTACAAAATGTTGCCTTTAGTTCTAAATCAATTCGTGTCCCTGTTTACATTTATTTTCAATACAACTGAAACTATGCTTTCTTTAATTTATTAATTGTCCTTATTGGGCTTTAAACGCTGGTGATATATATATTTCTCCGACTAATTACAGTATATATGTGAGCATACGGTGAAGGACGAGACGATCTAACTCAATGAATGAATGGCTGGTCTAGTTAATGACGCATTCATTCATTCAAGCGTAGATTTGTTTCTAAATTTATACAGTCCCATTTCAATGCAAAACCACAAGAAAGTTTTAAAATATAAAGGCGACAAAATAAGTGCAATGAATCTCATTTGAAATCCTAATGAATCCACCATAAAGATACAGGAGTATTCCTTGTCAATTATACATTTTACTGAGGTAATTAATCATATCAACCTTAATGAGTTGTTCTTTATGCTCTCAACTTTGAAACATAAATTCAAGCACCAGGTTTAATCTGATGGACTGTATAAACCAACACAGTCTAATACCTTATATAGTTTAAACGAATTGAGCTCGTTAAACTACAAACAGTCTAATACCTCAGATAGTTTAAACGAATTGAGTTCGCTAAACTACATACACAGTCTAATACCTTAGATAGTTTAAACGAATTGAGTTCGCTAAACTACAAACACAGATTTATACCTAAGATAGTTTAAACGAATTGAGTTCGCTAAACTACAAACACAGTCTAATACCTTAGATAGTTTAAACGAATTGAGTTCGCTAAACTACAAACACAGTCTAATACCTTAGATAGTTTAAACGAATTGAATTCGCTAAGGTATTGAGTTCGCTTAAATGACTGTTTCGATAGCTGGCGCTCATTTGAGTTTAAATGGAGTTTTACATATTATAAAAGCAATATACGAAGCTGGTTGCCATTTCAATTATTGTATCATGTTATGTCAATGTTAATAGTCTCGTGTTCGATAAAGCCAAATTAACAACAAGAAAATCAGAAACCAAAATAAAAAAAACAACAAACCAAGTTGACGAGAGTTTTCTCATGCCTGCTCGGACATTAGGAGGGATAGAGTTATCAGTTCGTCTCCTATATTCTCCTTTATTTGCCCTTACATCTTCGTTGGTATTTTCCTCCGAAGTTTTTGTGACCATATTATCAAAATCATGAAGAGATACGATTCCATCTACATTTCTATCCAAGGAATCAAAGACAATATCTGCTTCGTCTGGAGTTAGATTCAAAATGGAGGATTTGTCTAGAACACTCTCACGGGTAAGATAGCCATTCTTTTCTGGATCACAAATGGCGAATAAATGGATTATTTGCTCTTTATTCCAGGGACTTTCCATTTTCGTGAAATTAGACGAAAAATCCTGATCAGTTTGAATGTTCTGCTTGGTATCGCTCGAAAACGGAATTGACAATAGTTAACTTTCTAAAGAGGGCATTTAACCTCAGTTCCTCCGAACTCTTAGGTTAAATCAAAGACGACAAAGCAAAGTCAACATCAATAATATGCGAATGCGACAACATGGGTGTCATTTGTGTTACATGGTGCGTAGAAAAGTCAAGTCATAAAACCAATTGGAAACATTTTATGTAGTTTGATAAAATGAACTTATTTGCGCTAATGGGGCGTGTAATATCTTGGCCGATTAACTCCTGTGGGTCCTATATGAAGTAGGCGATAAAATTCCTTTCGTAGTTAGTATTATATTTCAATCTGATGCTTGTTGTTGTTGGGTTGTCACAGTAAATCAATAGCTAAATTACAATGTAGTGGTGTATAAACGTTCCTCAGCACAGGATGAAATTCTCATTGTTCAATCGACATTAAATTAACTACGTTGCAAAAGTTCACATGCCGAGTATAAAATTTCCAGATCAACAAAACCAATCATATCAGCACAAGGCTATACAATTGCAAGGTGCATATACTGAAATACTCCAGCAGGGCTGTCAAGCGTATTGTAGCCCACCGCGAACAATAGGACTCTGGTATATAAAATAAAAATCACTCATTGTTCACAGGGAACGACAGAGATATAGGCCTACTATTTGAATTCCGTGTCGCCAAGAACCATTTGTTGAGTAATCCAACATTTCCTCACTTCAAAGTAGTGGTTGGTTGATGATCGTGTGGATATTTCAAATCTCAAAAGCCGTTAAGATATAATGTTCGTTTTCTTAAGCGCTCCAGTTGGGTTAGTTCTTTGCAGCCTACCACCATGTTTTCAAAGTTTTAATAAAAATTGCACTCCAAACAGTCCCTTAACTGAGCCAGTGTGACTAGACACGAACAAGTCAAAATTCCCCACGTCAAGCTCACGTTAAACAAACATAGATTTACAACAGAGGCCCATACGGCTACTCGGTAACAGTTAACCCGGACCGGGAAAGTCCCGTTTTCGTTTCTCAGCTACCGTGGAGTGTTTTGGACACCTTGTAATTTCACAAGTTGAATCCTCTACACCTCTAGCTTTGGTCAAAACAAACTCCAAAATTTCAATGTCAGCCAGACCTTAAACTATCCACTGGAGGTTTCAATAGGCTGAATAGATAACCTTCTTTAAATAACTCACTGGACTGACATGTTAAAGTTCTTTCTTTAGCACCTGTCAAATCTCCCACTGAGTTAACGTCTGGGCTCTCCTGTAGAGGTGTTTTCAAAACTACCTAAAGCCTCTTATGTTTTGACCAGCATGTACATAGTGATATCAACAGTATAAAGTTAACTGCATCTGTGGTGAAGAAGTGTGTAAATGCATATAAAATTGCATGCATGGTTTACAGATATGTAAGTATTTACAATTGGTAGATAAAGAAACATAACTCGACAAAGACAACATTAGAATAAATTGCCTAAAGCACCGCCTTACCTATACGTAGCTACTGAAGCGGTTCGAAAATTTCAAATTCTGCATATAAGATCGTTAAGCTCCTTGCCGTTATGCACCAATGAAAACATGCATTAAATGCTCTACTTGTTCCATATACATGCGCAAATTCATAGCGATTTTTTAAGGTATATATGCTTCAAGAAAGGCTCATGGGTATATATATATATGTAGCCAATGGTATGAAATTGTATTGACTCCAATCAATATACATGTAATATGACAATCACAAATGGTATTATGTGTTGAAAGAAACGCACCTGAATAAAGGAATTCAGATATTCTTTAACATCGCAGTCTGTTTAAAAGTATTATATAAAAGTATAGTCAAAATTTGCGCAACGCAAAATTTCACACCGTTTATATATAAACACTCAAAACATAAGCCAACGAAGCACTCCCCCACCGCCATCCAATCCCACCCAAGCTCTCTTCTGACATCATCTATACCATATACAGATAGATGAGTAGCGATAAGGGACAATCCTTCCTTTTATGGTCGAGATTGCCGGACAATCTACTCAAGTTTCATTAATGGGCAAATGATCAAGATTTCTGAATAATCAAATCAAATTTCATTAATGGACTAATCAAAACAAAAATCGCCAGATTTCTTATTAATGCAATCCAATGTCTGTAATAGGCTCATTTCAAAAACGCTATTAGCAAGTAGTCCAAACTTCCGAGTTTCGATGATAAAATACAATGTTTAAAAACAATGAGAAGATACGAAGTAAATTTACAAACAATGATGCTTGAAAAGTCAGGGTATGAAATCAGAATTGGGTTATCTCCCCTTGATACGACCTCTGCACATTTTTTCATCAAGCTTCTTTTTATATTTGTTTCCAATCATTTATTTAAGACGGCACTTCCTAAAGATAACAAGTTTATGGCCCATCAAGGTATATCAAATGCAGTTTGTTTAAATATTAACAATATCATGCATTTTAAATTTTGATAAAAACTGGCACTTTAAATACAAACATGTTTATACGTATTTGCTAACGGAAACAGCAATCGATATAGTGGTCGAGTAATTGGCGTAAAATATAAACTATGAACACAAAAAGTGGAGTGTAATTTGCGTACTTTGAAGGGATTGGCGAATCATTTAGATGCAGTATCTTATTACAATTAACATTTTAAAATATCTATGTAAAGCACGATGTGTACCATGGAACAAGAACTTACTTGTAACAGCTGTTAGGAAAACTTAATATGACTCATAAACAACTGTAAATCAATATATGGGTTGTTAAATTTACGTTGTAAGTATAATGCAGCTCAGTGTATTTAGAAAAGCGGGAAATAAAGGCAAAATGTTGATGTACGTTGCAAACATGAATTTTTCATTCAGAAAATCTACTCTGATTTTTTTCGTGAGAAATTTCCCGCATTATGTACCACAGTTCAACCATTTTACTGAAGTAATATGTTAGATTACATTGTTCTTAACAATTCATCGCTGCATTATGAGGCTGATCGATAAATCACCATCTTGTATGGTTGAAATAATATTGTCTTGTGAACAATTTAATCCACACGTATTGAACAAATTTAACTACTTTGAGTTTTTTTGTGTGTTTTTTTAACGATATAAGCACCATGTTGTCATTTTAGTTTTGTATAGCCTCACTTACTAACTTAGTCTTTCCGTTATAGATAAATTACCATTAAATTTGCTTTACCCTTATAACAAGCCTCGTTTTAGGTGATACGCAATTTATTTATTTTTTTATTGACTTTAGGACTTCACAATTCTTAGACAAAAATATATTCTCATGTTCGCCCATATCCCCATAAGTCAATCTTATGGGAGGCCTATATTTTTTTTTATAACGAGTAATCACACTGGCACAGGGATAGCGCCTAATTAAAGCCGATGAATAATAGTATGATCTAGATAAATTCTCAGAGACAAGTTTCTAAATAAACCTGAATCTCGAGTTGTTCTGGATAACCTAAAGGCGCATCT
>JAVFBZ010079351.1:0-26404 GCA_032466195.1 Katharina tunicata | reverse complement strand
ATGTGTGAAATAATTATTAAATTATCTATAACTTGTGTTTCTATCTAAATTTATTATGTAAAGTGTTTCAGTATCTTTAATTTTTTATATTTTACTTATTTTTTTTTGCTTTAAAAATATCAAATTGCGTGTGTGTTCAAAAACAACCAAAGCAATTTATTGGTTTATATGCCTTTCCAATTAATAGTGTAATGTTAAAGCATATGATTTAACCCCTTTTTTCATTCCTGTAACATTTCAAGTATAAATTGTTGGTCTGCAATGCAATTTTAAAAAATATTGCAATATAGTTTTGTCACTATTGGAGTGAATCTGTTAAAAAATCAGTTGAATCAAATATATACGAGACTTGCATAAATGAAGGGGACGTGAAGACACATCATCAAAATGTAATAGTGATAAAACTGTGATAAAACATAAGGGTTATATATTACCGTTTACAATCAAGATAATGAATTCGACATTTGAAGTGAGGGATCTTCGTCGATGTCAAATTATATAATGGCGCACAACATTTTTCCAAGCACAAACGTTTGAGGAAAATTACTCGAAAATGAAAACTTGTGAATTGAAAACACATATCAAGTTATTAAATTAAATATCCAGATGAGTTAATTCGTCGTCCAAAGTGTATTTGAAAAGTAACGAAGTAAACAGCTACTAATGGTGTTTGGACACTTTTGTAGGTGAAACAAACAATTCCCACCCGAAATAGCCGGATTTGTTATTAACCAGGGGCCAGTTGCTCAAAGCAGTGTTAGCCGCTAATACAAGATTAAATCACTAATAGCAGTATTATAGATGGACTGTCTACATGGCGTGACGTCATCTAATCTAGGATTAAATTTAATACTGCTTTGAGTAACCGGCCCCTGAAAGTTATGTTGTCGCTGGTCAAATTTATCGATATGAAAGACACATTAGATTTCATTACTGCGATAAATGCCAAATTGGGTTTAACCTGTATAATCAGGTACTTTGGAGCTTTTGTCATGCCTTGATAGTTTATATTGTAAATTAAACTAAGTGTATCGCTATCATAACCAAAGTGTGTCCCTTGTTGTCAGAAGCCGGATGTTTGTGTCAATGTTCTGTCTCACATTTTGCTTATCACCGGATTTTCCATTGGGAAAAATTGTGTCTGTTTTATTGTAAATTCCTGACATTATTTGACATTTCCGCTGCAGATAAATGTTTAATATATTGGATATGTATTCACAAATTACCAGCTTTTCAAACTTTGGCCAACGTTTAGCTGTGTTAATTGTGTCCCCTTAATGAAGATAATACGAATGGACTTCCAAAGCATGTTATTCTCCCTGGTAGACAGCAGACCGTGGTCAACTTTGACAAGAAGTCTTATAATATTTGACAAGCACTGGCGAAATACAAGGAAAATGTGCAAGATAACAATAATTGGTTTTATTAACTCTTCCACCCTGTCCATGGGTGGGGCATCTGGAATGTGTAACTTGTAACAATAGTTATATAACTTAGTCGAGTGGAAACATATTGTTTAATTTACCAGTAGAAAAGTTGATTTTATCTGCTTATTGATAAAATATGCAAACCGTTAACACGATTGGGCAAACCTACTTAAGCGATTCTATTTCTTCATTGGTGAAGAATTTAATTACCCACATGAAGTAACTTTCTGCAGCATTTCGCCGCCTCTTGGCCTTGTTGCTCTCCGAGCTAAGGGTCGTCAGGAAGCTGATTTGTTGTGGTGTCCTGTCAACCAATGCAGCCGTACAAGTACATTGGAGTTTGGTTGTTACACAGAATTAACAGCCCCCACAGTTTTGTGAACCATTTTAAGTAACTTGCTGTTGCAATCCTTGCGTTTTTTGTAATTAACCAAAGTTTCTTATGCCCCTTTTGGACAAAACGATGGGACGATGTGGTTACATGTGAACAATATTCACCAAAGAAAAACCAAAATGTCCTTTTTTGACAATATTGCTTTTATTTGTTGAATATTGTTCACATGTAACCACTTGTGAGGTAGGTTAATTTTAAATCTAAATTTTACCAGATACCTAGTTAAACTACAATTTTTACGAAATTTGATGGCTGTGTTGAATTGTCATACTACTTATGAAACGTTAGGTATTTATTAATTATGTTTTTTTTTTCTATATCCAAAGAGCTGGATGGCGTTCGTTGGGGCGACAGTTTGCTCGAGCTTACTCACTGCCACTCTCCGGCTGATAAATATCAGGAATTGTTAAATATAAATATGAGGGATACCTTTGTCAGTAAGAAAAGAGGACATCAATTAGCAATTTCAACCTCCCTTGCAAACAGCACTTGCATAACAAAATAACCCTATGGGTTCAGCATCAAGTCTATGAATATTTCTGGTGTGATTCTGAAATAGCAGTTTTCAAAAAAATGCTTAGTTGGTTTTAGCCGCCAACTCTAACCTTCATCCCAAAATCGATGAATTTGGGTATAACGTACCAGATGATGGATAACATATGGCAGTATAATTTAGAGGCAGAAGATAGGATTTTGCCGGTCTATCTATAATCTGACATGCGGGCGTATTGCAGAAAATATTATAACCTTATTTGACTAAAAAAAAAACAGTTTACTATCAAAGTTTTTAAGAATGTATTTATTTGTAATAACATGATTATATTTAATCACGAATACTTTCCCTTCTGCTTTTGTAATTCCAGGTGATCTACCCGCCATGACACTTTTGTAACTTTTTGATGTGTGTCCGCCTGCATAAAATGTATTTGATATATGTTAAGAATGAAACCGGATGCCTCAGCTGGTTTGTTTCTCACACGAGCCAGGGTTCCACAAATCCTTTCTAATCGACTTATCGATTCTCGTTAGTTTCTGTACACAGGGATAGCCGGAGAAAGGAATGTTTGATTCTTTGCTTTAAAGTTGAACATATTTGTACATTTTTTCACCTTTATTGACGAAAGAAATTATCAAGTTTCACACAAATTCAAATATGTACAACAACAACCTGAAGACAAAGTTTGCATATGTAGGCCTTAAATCTGTGTTGTGGTTGGTTTATGTTTATGTTGTATTTAAGACTTCTCTCATGTGAGGATGTAGACTATAGGCAAAGAAACAGTACCGGTAATCGATATCACTTGTAACAAACATGAACAAAGTATGTTAGCTGGTGCCCTTAGTTCGGAGATTACCAGGGCACAGTAATATCTAATCAACCGCGACAGTTCTGGTAATTTGGGTAGACGAAGATCAACTTTTAAATTAACATATCGCACTCATTGAATTTCAACTCATTCCCAAATGGCGATTCTGCAAAATAAAAAATTGTCTAAACGATCGCAAATATGGTTTTGTTCACCTCCCCGCTGACAAAATCAATTCGTACGTTTGGTCGCATTTGTAATTAATTAAGTTTGATAAATATGATTCTGCTAAGAATATGCTGATATTTCACTTTGAATGGCAGTTTATGTGTTTGGGGGGATTTTTATGCGCGTACCAAACGTTCACATGTCATATGTTATATCAGCAGGCAAACCCCGATTTCTTGTGTTGGAAATGAACCGCGAAATGCTATCATGGTATTATTTATATTAATAGTAGTTTCTCAGATTTTCAATATATGTAGACTAGTATAGTAACAAAGACTATTCCTGTCCATTTGCTGATTATTGTTCTTTCCTTAACGAAAAAAAATGTGTTGAATATATTCCAATATTATTTGGAACTCTGCCTATAATGGGCGGTATATTTCGAGCTTAAATGTATATCCGTGATGCCGCACTTAGCGCTCGAGGGACTATCTTTCCAATAGAACTGACATAATAGACTTCACATTCTTGAGTTGTGTAACTGTCACTTTGTGACATAAGCGAATACCCTTGAACAGCTTTGCAGCTGAAAGTGCTGCCAACTTCAAGACCAGCTATTTTGGGTGTATATTTACAGCGTTAAATGTACAGAAATTTACAGAAGATACTTTTCTTTGTACTGCATATACCCGTGTAGCTGAGTAGAAAAAATGTAACAAAGCAATGGCTATAATGATTATTCATTGCTCCAAACGATGGTCAGTGAACCATTGCGACGTAGAACGACACATGTTTGTCAATATAGGCAACGAAGCAATAAATAAACACCAAATTACGAGAAATAACAATACGAAACACTAGATGTTATACAGAACAACTGATGGTAACAATTTACATCCGCAGGCAGTTCTAACTTACACACTTTGTTCACAGTGTTTCTACTATAGAACCAAGATAATGTAAACATGTATGCTTTGTAGACTTGGTCATACTCTCGTTAACACGTAAATATAAATCCTCATAAAGGGTATGAAGATTTTAATGTCAGTAGCACTTTTGTCATCAATAAAATACTAAATAGATGGTCATTTGAATACAAATTAGTTACTGGATTACTGACGTTGTAGCAATTTCCAGGCATGTTCTTTTCAATTCGTTATGACTCAGTTTAAAGGAAATGTAAATGACTGTTGTTGAAGTATCAGTACAACAATGATACTCTTGTTATTATGTACAAGACAGGTTTTGCTCAAAACCCACTGTTTCGCTCATAGATGATGAGATGCATTGCAATGATAAGATAAGAAAATCAAAAAGCAAACCCCGCCTCTGTAAGCTTAGGTTTGACTCGTTGTAAAAGAATGTTGAGAATATTGGAGTTGGCCATATTCTTCAAAATATGTTCACATATTTACTTGAAAATTATTCAGACAACCGGGAAGAGGCTGAATATGACATAATATGTAAAGCCCATTCGCAAGTTAACAAGAGACCGAAGTCGGACAATGAAACTTTGGCAGTAGAGCCCAATGAACCAGGAATTAATAGTAAGCAGTGTTTGCTATCTTTTTGTACCAGCTTTTTGCACATTTTGCTTTTTCGCCGGGACAATTTGTTTGATAGCATATATAGTTACCTGTACTAAGATTGTCTAGATGAAGCGAGTTTGTTTACAAATCTCGGATTACTACCCTTTCTCACATTATTATTCCGGAAGACTTTGTTTTTGATGGTAAATAAACAACGGCGGCAATGAAAACAGGCGAATTCCGTAAGATGTTTACTTAAGGTAGGTGAAATAACTTTCTCCAGGGAGAAATTGTTACCAATGTTTGCCCTCCTTATTGCCCAAGACAACATCCCACTTCTGATACCAGGCCTGCTTGTACTGTCTATACACTATCACCTTCTATCTCAATTCTGTTTATCAGCGGTAAAGGACTGAAGCAACTCTTGCAAATAACCTGTGATTTGGTAAAATATTGGACCCAGTACCTACATCGCTCAGTTACATTTCGAATTTAACACAGACTTTCCTCAAATATGTTCGAAAATTGGGTAATTCCAATACCACGAATTGGTGGTTGTGGCTGGAAAAAAAATGCATTGGCTTTTCGCTAGATAAAGCGCCATAGAAGTCCTTGTAATGAACTTCACTCTTACATTTTGCATTTTCCCATTTGATACAATGTTTTGGTTTCTGCATATGTGTCTTATCTAATCACTGTTTGTTTTCAGTGTCGCGCAAGGGTTTATTCATTGGGCTGGCAAACTATCCCAAGGAAAGAATAGCCTCAGCTTAAAGTATGCACCAAGTAAACCAGCCAGAATGTGACCCCAATGCTGTCGATTGTTTATATGTAAAGCAAAAGATCTCCTTTGTGCAAGATATCTGTTATGATCTATCCATATACTGTCTGCTCTGTGGACATAACATTTGTATGTACTCCATGTGATTATCCAAGAATTTCTTAAATGTTAACCCAGCCATGCTATAAATAACAGGAAAAGGACACAGCTGGGAATACAACATTGGCATAATTATAAAGGCAAACTATTTGGGTGAAACGTGAAGGCTTCTTGGTTTTCTGTTGGTCACATTTGAGGACCGAAACAATAAGTATAAAACGTACCTTACTTCTTGTCATAAAATCTTATTAAATCTACATCATTCCAGATTTTGTTAAAATCAAATTTACGCATTCGCCCTCACTTATCCGATCGATGCACTGTTATATCTCATCTAACTCCCGAGTGTCAGCGTCCTAAATCTTTTCCGTGATCAGATAATTGTTGCCGAAATAGAATGAACTTTGGCACATGCTTTTCGAATCAGATATATTTTTAATTTATGTTAAAGGTTCTGTATCCCAGTAAGTGAGAGGGATAGTCTATGTGTATATATTAACTACTGTCAATTGAACAATTAAACCCTATGTCGATTAGCATAAAATACTTCACTAAACGGCAGTGGAATAGCCATTATTAAATTCCTTATAGAACATGTAATATCAGTCAAAAGATAATATAAATAGAGTTGTTGGCATTGCAGTCAAGTGAGGGAAGGAAAGTCCACAAGAGAGAGATAGTCAAATTATACACCCTTCCAAGTTGTTAACATAACTGCTATATGACATTTATATTGGTCTGGTTTACTTCTACTTGACATGCTTGGAACTTTGGCGGTTCATTTTGAAGAGTAGTCATTCATAATGATATTGACGTTTGATGTGGGTGCAGTTATAGGACTGGACAGGACAACTGTCATTTTTTTAACTTCCCGTGTGAATTTATAAAAAAAGTAGCTTGTACCCCGAACTCCAATGAATCGGTAAATTCATAATTTGACTACGGCTTGTGTTTTCCTTTCTTACTCCATCATACGTCTCCGGTTCCACGAAGTCTAGTGTTCCGTGAACGGCTTTTGTTCCAGTCATTCTGCTCGACTAAGTTGTTTTCGTGAGTGTTTATCTAAAAGATTATCGTTGAAATCTAAAGCAGACAACGTTCGATGCCAAAGCAGAGTTTGCCATTTGCTACTCCATAACTGTTCCTGAATCAGATTCCTTGTTGACCGTGCAGGATATATATGCGTGATTTAATATTAATACAAACCAGGACATACATATACAAATGTTAAGTCACAGGTAACGCGAGAACTGTGAATTGTTAGTTAAAACTAAAAACTATGACCAGTGTGGCCTTAGGGTATCGTGTACAATGATAATATTGTTGAAAAGAGGCCCTGCACAGTTTGTACAATACTTTCTGTGCATTTAGCCGGCCGAACTCTCTCTTTCTTGTAACAGATAGTCTCTGTTCAAGACTAGTTGACGACAAGAATAAACTGCAATCGAATATACATGTAACTGTATAGGGAGCAGAATGAAAGCAGGGTGACGTTACTATGTTAGGCTCTATCCAATTGTGTTGAATGTGTTTGAAGCTGGTGCTGAGATTTGAATTCGCACTCACGCAAAAGTTCGGCACGAAAGACACGCAGTTACTGGAAAGTGCGATACTCAATTGTATTTGGTGTTTGGGGCGCACGTCACTTTTGCTGATATGCGGCGTTTAGCTGTACTCCTGTACAAAACTATAATACTGTTATTTTTCTGTGTATGAACGGGGAGACACTTCAACCGTCACAAAATAATACAAATTGTTTGTATCAGCACTATTTAACAGACCTGCCTGTTAAAACAATAATAATGAATATTATTCGTTATTACACCAGCATATTGCCTCCACAGTTGGTTTTTATAAATCAGTAAAGCTTTATCTGGTTATATATTTATAACGCCACTGTTTCAAATGTGATGGATCTTCCTAACCAAAGTAGTATCTGATGTGTCATTTCATTCTCCCTTATGCCATATTACAGATGAGCTGACAAAATCCAATTTTCTGAATCTCGGACAGGCGCATGATGTCATTTATCTCTAGGTTATAGGTTTTACGAAACAACACATCAAACATCAATTTGAGTCTTTTCCAGACACCCTGATATTGGATTGGATCACAGATTGACTAACACCAGCTGGAGTTTAATTACATATCTGATTGAACGCTGATATTTATATATCTTAAAAATGTCCCTGTACGTAAATTTGATATTATAAAAAGCATTGTGTCGGTTTCCTGTTTTATTTTTTGCCTGGTTATTTTTTGCGAGTGTACATGATATATTCTTATACGACAAATATAAATTCTAATTATGTGTTTCAGGAAACTTAGAAAATGTGTGAAAAAGGCGACAAGGCTAAACCCGAAATCTATGTTCCGCTGGAGGAATGTAGGATAATAGGCATCAGTCTCATAAAAAGATATCCGTCTCTTACAATTTTATATAGAAGCGAACTGAAACACAGACACACACATTTGTAATAAATCCGCTCAGTTTGCTCTCCATCTTATTTCATAATAAGCCGGAATACAATTTTGGATGATAACCAAATTAAATATGAAATAATGTTCTTAACGGTGTTTAGTGGGCTCCAGTTTGTTTATAAATGTCGGATTTCAACCTTTTCTCTCATTGTACTACTGGACTTTCTGACTAAAATTCAAATACCAGGGATGGTACAGAGCAATATAAAAATCTTCCGGCAGAGTGAACATGGATAAACTGAAAAATAATTTAAGTTTTCTCAAATGTAGATGTACGTGGCATGATGTGTCCAGATTGGATTCATACCGTTATACGTGATACAGGACGAATACAATCTTCCAACAGAACCTACCCTTGCATTGATGGCACATTTGTTTTTCTTATTGCCACTGTTTACTGTTGGGATATGAGCCGTAGTAGAAGTGAAGTACGGCGCACGGCATCAATCGCCAATCCATCAATCAAATCATACTATAGACGACAAAACTGTGTTAGGCCATTTTAATAAGAGATAATTTTAAGTTTTCTAAAAAAGCAAAAATTCTTACTAATAATGTATCACCTTATTGTTAAAACTTTAAGTGGACAAATTTGCTCATCTCCTGTGTCTGAATATTTAAGTTAATCAGCTGATGTGTTTCCTACAATTCCAAAGACGATCAACCTAGCAACAGTCTTTGATTTGACAAGCGCTTTTTACTTTTTGTGAATCGAGATTGTTGTTCACCTCTAGCAAACTTAAACTGAGTAAAATCGATGAAAAGTACTTAATTCGAATGCAATTGTACTATCTGAAAAGCGAACTTTGTTCGATGTATCTCGATGTCTCATCGTTTGAAAAAGCTTGCGTAGTTTTAAGATCACATTTTCTGTACAGATAAGAGCTGCAGATCATCGTTTACTTCAGCGAAATAATTTTGTATACAGATTTATGTCATTCAAGCACTCTTTCTGCTAATTTAAAAGTGTAGAAATATCAGTTATTATGTTAATAGAAGTTGTAAAACTTTGTCATCTGAAATTAACGAATGAAACCATATACGAGTACTTGATTTCAAATACGGGAAGGTTACAACACGATATTTAGAGACACTCATGACACTACGCTATGGAATGTTTACAATGTTGATTTCTCTTATTCGAATCTTATTCGCCTCTCTCAATTCATTCTATTTGTTCTGTATACATGAACAAGCGTTTGTATTCTTTACCTCCGCTGCTATATCATTTACGAATTATATTTCCAGCATTGAAGATAAAATACAATTACAAGCTGTATCCATGTTATGACATGGCAACTTCATTATATCATCAGGATATCTACTTTACATGAGTTATCTTATTTACGAAGAGGTCAAATTGGAGATAGGGTAAAAATGCAATTGATAAAAATGTATTAAAACAGTTTATTAAATATGTCAATTAGCCGATCTCGGGGTCGCTCAACTACACCATATTGTCACTGAAAATGACAGTACTGTGTCAGATCATGTGTTATTTCCTCCAGCTAAAAACTGCCATTCACGAAATAATGTTTATTATTGCTGGAAACGCAAGTGAAAAATATCAACGACGTACCAAGAAGATGTTTTTTCTTTTAAGTTTTGCATAAACGAAAGTCACATAGTTTATGGTACTCTACTTTTTTAAACGACATTCAGACCGAGACGGGTTAATCCTAGATTCTAAAGATCTCTGGCTCAGTTGGCTGGGATTTCCCGGAAGATCTATTGGCACAGCTGTCCTCATGTCGTATAATCTCAATGAAGACAATGATATCGACTGGACTGAGCGCATTCGTCCACGCATCAATACATGGTCTTCAGAGGGTCAAGAATACGGAGTAAGCAAAAATTGCCCCCAGCCGAATGAAACACGAATTTCTGCCCCGCGCCCAGAGTGCGTCTCAGACTTCATCACGTGATGCCTTTCTGGGTATATATATTCACACGGTTATGACTTTCTTGCACGCACGCCACATAACAAAGTGCAACAATAAAGCCATATAAGGAAGTTTAACCTATTTTAACTGCATCGCCCACAACGCACACAAAAACAAATTTCCGTTGTCTGCTTTGATGACCAAATACTGGTTATATTTCTACCCTTTAGCCGAACGTTGAGTTTAAATTGATTTTGAAGCCGCCTTGAATGTCACACTCACCGCGGTTCCACAAAGTGCTTCAAATCGATCAATCTTTTAGTCCATTGTATTAAACAAGAAATCTTTCAAGGAAGACGTCGGATTTGCTGCAGAAACTTTTGCCTTTTTGTTGACTACGTGCAAAGTCTCATTAGTGGGCCTTTGTTGTTTCTTTTGTGTTCTCGATTTGTCTAATGTAGTTGATAATGAAGGTTTTTTTTGTAATATTGGAACCGGACGCTGAGTTTCAATTCGCCTCTGTCGGCTTTTATCTCATACGCCCCATGATACAACAAATACCCTTGAATCGACTCGTGAGAGCATTGACCCTTAAGTCTGCTGAGGTAATGTTTGATTTTGTCGAACATGTATGTTTCATCCATTCACTTCTTATGCATTGACACTTGCGTGAACTCTTCAATGACAAGGTAAGAGTGTTATGCTTAAGACCACTTCTTTATAATACACAAATAAAATTAATATAATTGTTTTGTTTTTACCATTTTAGTTTCTCATTGTTGTCAACATTTTTCTACGATTTGACCGTGGAGCTTTACAGGTACCGACCAATGTGTTACCTGTACATACAAATAACGACACAGCACAACCACGAAATGCAAAATTAACTTTGTGACACACCTCTTCAAGTGAATGCAAGTTAACAACAATGAGAAAACGCCCTAAAAGCGTGTTAGTATGGAAGGCGTAGAACATTGACTACATTTGACTACTCAATGAAATAGCAACTCAGCCCTGGAAGATGATTAAGTTTGATGATTATGACATAGCAAATTGCCTAGCTGACATGAATTAATAATACAGTGTGAATCTTGACTCTCCTTTTATTGAAAACCTAAACAGTGCATGCTGGTTGGACACAAGTAGTTTAACGTAACGTTTGATGGTATGTACGCAGGCAACACTGGTTCGGCTGTGTTGGACATTGGAAGATTTATGCTGCAGAGAACCTGCTTCAGCATAATCACCCATATGTCTTTATCTTTTTTTCTTCGTTTGTTTAATACACAAATAAGATAGTCTGGATGTGCATGTATAGGATTAACGGTATATGTCTTGTTATTTGGCGCACTCTGCATCGCGTATTGTCGTATTTAAATTGAATTAACGTCTTAGAACAAATTCAGCGTTTGGGTATAGATTTGTGTCAAATGCTTAATTTGAAAGATTTTGCCCTCTATGCTTTGAGCTTACTTTCATGTGTTTATTCAAAAAATTTCATTGATATTATCTTTCAAACATAGTCAACGTTTCTAGTGACTTCACATTTTTTTCGGAAGAATATCAGGCTGTAGCAATACACTGCCATCATAAATACGAACTGCAGATATTGCTCTCAGCTTTATAAACCACTCAGTCAGTCAATGGAAATTGTGTTTATTTGCCTTAAATATATTATGTTGTTACACCACTTCAGGAATTAAGCAAATAGCCACATAATTATGCAATTCAGAAGTTCGGTTTTTTTATGCAAGCCATATACATGTATCTGCATAATTTATGACATCCCTTCGAAACTCTTAAACGACATTATTTTCCGTATGTGCAACGTAGAACGGGTTTAGGCCATCCATTATAGTAATATGTCATAATACACTACTGAGTTAAAACATAGACATATCTTAAGAAAGAGCTTAAGATATAGTTTGTACCTTTGTGCCTTACTTTCGGCATGATGTCCGATGCAAACATCTGTCCTAACTGTTAATGATCATACCAGAACCAGATAGCATTCGCCCGCGTTTATAAGAATGTTGTACTTTGAATTCTTTTAATATTTTCGAGAGAGTTCGTGTCCTCGGTCCTTAGATGGTCAGATAAGAGAAGACTGTTTATGGAATAGAACGACCACAAAGATATCTCGATCGAATTTGAGCCTCGTCGGCCTGATGAAATGGCTATAGCTATATGTAGGAAGAAACCTTTAATTAACACCGTGTTATTTGAAGTGTCCAGTGCCTAAGAGCAGCATGTTTAGTGTTCCGATTTATGTTGCCATACTTAGCACTGGAGGAACATTATCTTCCCAGCTTTAAGTGACCGTCACCACATATTTTGGTTGTGTAAGTTTCGCCACTGTTGGATTACACAACTATCATATAATAAAATACCGTGCTGTAGAAGCATTTAAAAGTCGACCTACTGATAAATACTTAACAAAACTACGGATTTCAACTTTTTCAACTTTTTCAGCTTTTGCGCAACGTTTCATTATGTATTCAGACATCGTTCTCAAGCATCGGCATTTATAATTTAAGTACATGTACAGGTATAGAAAAAATTCTGGATTTCCAAATACATTTAAAATGAGAATGTTACACAATTTATTTAAATGAAATGGATATACCATTGTTATGACGTCTGTTGTTATTACCTAACATTCTGTCCATTCATTCCGGTTAAATTGATACATAACAAAAAGTACCTTTGATTTGGACTTTAAGTTTTATACCAAAGGAAAAAGGGACTTTCCAGACACCGACGATCGATCGGCCTGAGAGGGATTGTACCACATACCGTCAGAGCACCGCTATGGCTCTTGATTCGCAAACTGATTTCATCCCAGACAGCCATTTTCTTGGTTGTTTATCCAAAGGATTAGCGCTCAAATCTTCTGCTGATAATGTATAACTCCAAAGCCGATTAATCAATATTATACAGTTGAACAATGGCAGTGGGTTCGATGATGTGAACAAATTGACATGTGTGGTACTTCTAGTAAAACGTTACTGCTTTCGCATAAATAGGCTGCCATTTGTGATCGATGAAGATGTAGAGTAGCACTAATTTCTCACATATTACTTTCGAAGCTCAATTCATTAATTCTCGCTTGTTAAATTCCCATCCTTCAGACAATTGTCTGGCTTGACTAACAGATATATGGGTAAATGAAAGAATCGTCATCCTTTAAATGGACGCAAGCGAATAAATAGTGGTGTACCTTATGTTTTCTTGGAAAACCCAACCATGGACTAACTGTAATAATAACGCTGTTTCTTTTCTGGTCAATATAACGATATTGTCTTATAGATTGTAGTGACATTATTACCTGAATGTCTAGTACGCTTGAAATTAAACACAACGCATGTGTGAAATTATTATTAAATAATCTATAACTTGTGTTTTTATCAAATTTCTTATGTAAAGTGTTTCAGTATTTTTTCTATCAAAATCACACATTTGCGTAAGTTTTTCAAAACAATTGATTGGTTTGTATTCCTTAAGGGCGACATTCGTCTGTTTATAACTCAGAAAGGCATATTTTTAAATTTCACCTGTAATTTCCATTAGGAAAGTTTACGTCTACTGTTTATGTTGTAAGCGCGAATAACTGAATTAAATTAATGCAACGATTGATTAATGTTGAGAGACGTGTTGGGTCATATTTCTTTTTTTTATGGTGGCTTAGTCCACAACTGTTAACACAGACACTATTAGAACCCAAAATGTGAAGTATCTTTGTCCTTGGAACAGGTTATGTGAATTTGTTTTTTTTAATTATATATTTTCTCGTATGTTTTCAGTCCTTACTGATTGTTATGCCTAAACAAATCACTTATGCCTGTCCTATACAGTTCACATTTTTTTCTCTTTTTGATGTACGGCCTTGGATAATTGGACATTGAAAGAGATCAATCTTGAAATGTAAAATATTCACGCCACAGCGTATCTGAAATACCACTGAATGTGGCGTAAAACACCAATCGATCAATCAATCTTATTTTTATTCGTTAAAACCGTGGTACGTTTTCGGAAAGGAAATGCATGGAATCCGCCAATTGACGAACTGTAACCGTACATCAAATGCGTAATAGCCACAGTATATCCGTACAAAGATACTTTTATTCCTGCCACCGTGTCAAAGTTCTGCCGTTTTCTGCTTAATTTTATTTCTGCAGTTCAAATTATACGTTGATCATAAAAGCCCCCAACCCTTTACTCCCGAGGTTGATCCGATTTACGTAGATTTATTATTTTGTAAACGCTGATGTTTGCCTTTATTATGGACCCCAATGTTGACTTTCTTCCATTCCATTTGGTAACGATACCAAATCAGACTTTACTGCTAAAAGAAAACCGTTGAGCGATAAACAAATTATTAATAATGGTACATATTGTAAGCCAGAAAGAAAGAGTTCTTTACTATTTTTTTAATTACGTGACAGTTTTCCAACAGGCCAACCGTCGGACTTCCATCTCCGCCAGAGTTTCAATGATTAACTGGCGTTTTAACAACACGTCACATTTTAATGGGTACTAGTCTATCATAGGTATTCATCTACTGGATAGAAGCACACATATTGATTATGAATCCTACCAATTAATTTGTTTTTATATGTTCTTTAAGATAATTAAGTACCTAACATAGTATCTGTTACGCGTATATAAAGTGCATATGTACATATACATGTATATAGTGCATAGGAATATTGCTTTTGATGTATTCGATTCTGCTTTAACAATTTTACAAAAAAAATATTCTGTATGAATGTTCTTCCCACAGTTCTCGTTTAGGGTTGCTGTTGTACTTCTGATTATAAAGACAATCAGTTATATATTAAAGTTCCAAATAAGGGACCGGATTTTTTTATATATCTATGGTGTATTATAGATTCAAAGGTGTTGGGGGCGGGAAGTTATTACCGGCAGAACATATCATTTTGAGTTTATTTATTCCGATATAGTCATGCTTCTCGATAGAAGCATACATATCAGCGTCATAGACTCTCAGTTTGCCTGTCCAAGTCTGTTCTCGAATTCACCGAGGCATCCTCAGTTGATTAAGTCTCGTCCTAGTCGAAAGGTTACAATGATTGCTGGTGGCCTCTGCATATGCTAACACTAACGAACGGTCTCGTACCAAGCCAAAGCTTGCAGAGAACACCACCAGTCACAGGTGGACAAACGCGCTCCATGATACACTATTTTACCGCTACTCTCAAATCAGCTTTGTCAATATACACTCCGGAAACTTTGCCTATAGACTTGCAACCGCAACAAAATCATAAGAAATAGCGAGCATATAAAATGTTTGATTAAACCAAAATGAGTTAGTTTGAAAAAGGCAGCTCGTAAGCAGAAGGTTTCTTTTAAATTTTTACATAAACACAGATTTGTTCTTTGGAAATAATTGAACAATTTAATAGTATCACTATAATAAAGCAGACAATAGCTAGACACTTATCTGGACCATTTGGGTTAAATCAGCACCAAATCCATTGACGAACACTTAGATGAAATGCAGACATAAATGTCCTTAAACCCAGAGAAATAAATTAAGACAATTGACTTTTGAATTCAATTACTTCTTCCATCTCTCTTTTTGAGCTAGATAATCAAAGCCGAACTTAGCTTTTCTACGCCGCTGACTGTCCTATAATCCTAACTCTGGCTTTATAAATTTAGAAAGTATATATTTGTGGACTGAACTTGTAAGCTATATGGATTTACCTTATCTGAGCCATGTTGTTTTGATGATATGTTGCTCTAAATATGTATATATTATGCCAGTTGTTCCATGAGCCAAGGGGCACCAAGAAGCCTCTTTTTGTGCGATGGCCTGGGGTTTTTTTTGGTCAAAACTATTTATTTTCTAAACTGTATATACATCTGAAACACACTATAACCTGTCAATATGCTTGAGAACGATATCTGAATGGATATTGAAACGTTGCGACAATAAATGAAGAAGGTCAACGTAAAACACAAATCATCCAACCAAAGAAACGAGATATTTTGGCTGGCACTATATTGTTTGCTTGACATAGTTTCATATACGTGATAGTTTCATCCACCTATTAGACACAATTTTAGCTAAAGTTGGTCACCGTTTGTTGCCAAAAAAAAAGAGCGGAGTAGTATTTAGTAATCTTCTATTTGTTGTTTTACAACTAACAACTGAACCACTGAAGTGTGTCAATTACAGTAAGCGAACGTTTTACTAGGTAAACTTGGTATGCCGAGTAAGACAGTTGCCGAAAATATCATCAACGTCTAAAAACATTGTATCTAATTCTCCATCAATGCACGACCTATACTGGTCCCTACATTTCAAATGAAATCGTTATATCAATAGTTATGACATTTGTAACAGGCATTCTATGCCATCATTCCGGATATATCAATGCATAACAAAAAGTACCTGGGTGTTTATCCAAAGGATTAACGCTCAAATCTACTGCAGAAAGTGTATGACCCCAAAGCCGAATTAGGTGGTCCATAACTGTTTGCTTAATCAATATCTTACAGTTGAACAATAAAAGTGAGCTGGATGTGAACGAAAACTACATATGCGATACCACTTATAAAATGTTATGCTTCTTCACAAATGGTATGCTGGTAAAATACTCACACTATTACTTTCAAAGCCTTATTCGTTAATTCTCACATGTTAAATTCCCATCCTTCACACAACTGGTGGCCTTGATTAACGGATAAATTAGTAAACCAAAGAATCGTCATCTTCTAAATAGTTGAATTCGTCCAATTTACAGTTATTGTACTCTCTGTCAGTCGTAAACGTTTGGGCTTATTGGACTGTTAGCCTCATGATCAATATCAGGTTATTATCTAATAGACTATTGTGACAGAAACGTTAATAACTTACTGTCTAGTACAATTGCAATTACACAATACGCATGCGTGTTATAAATTGATATCTATAACCATCGAATTCTTTTAAATCTGCTTTGTTTAATCGTTTGCATTGCTTATGTTTGTAATTATTTTAATATAGTTCTGTGTATATGACAAATATGTGTGTTTTCAAACTAACTTATTTGTTTATATTTTTGTAGGGCGGCTTTGATTTATCAGCGTAAAATTCCGAAATGCATCATTCCAACTTTTCCCTGTTATTTGCTTACGAAAGTTTATATCAGCCGTTTTGTTGTAAGTGTAAACAACTTTAATATCACATTAAAGGGCTGTCATTTTTTTTTGTAAATTGGTAGATGAATTAAATTGATGCAATGATTGATTTGTGTTGAGCGATATTCACCTTATTTTAAGTCGGCGTAATCCAACTGTTAACAGAGTCACCATTACAACCCAAAATGTGCAGTATTTTTCCTCTCGGATCAGACTATTTCAATTTGTTTTTTAATTAAATATTTTCTTATATTTGTCAGTACTTCCAGGTTTTTGTGTAAACTCCAGTTATGTTTTTTTTTTCTTTAGCTTTTTCAGATCATAATCCTTAAACCTTGTAAGAAATACATTACATAAATATATATTTTATTTGACGTATTTAACACCTTTGTAAAACTTCTGTTTTTCACTAAAGCAGTAAATTAAACTTCCCCAACACATTTTCATATAACATAATTCAGAACTTTCAAAACAATCGAAAAGCCAAGGAAACAAACCTCATTATTTATCATAATCCAAACAAGTAAATAGAACGGAAGTATTTTGCACTGTGGAAACCGTTCATGTGTAGTTTTAGCAACAAACAAAATCCTTTGTTATTCAACCACCATTGCCTGGCTAAAATGTGTAATTATCTCTTCATATGGCTGGCACTCAAACACATTCGTGATTAAGTAACGAAGCCTCAAAAACTGACAATTTCCTTTATATGCATATTAAGCCTTTGGCAATTTTTTACCCGTATTTTTAAACTTTTGCAATAAGTATTAGTGTCTAATTATTATTCGTAATGTGTGGGTACGATATCAGGAAAGAAGTGCGTGGAATCATAAAAACAGATTGTAATCGTAAGTGGAGAATATCCATAGTACGTCAGTACTTAGTTACTAGTATTCCTGTCACAATTTCAAAATTTACCTATCAATTTATGCACAGCTGGTAATTAAATTCATCAACACGTTACTCTGGGCGCTGGCTTGATTTGAGCAGATTTAATCTTTCGCTGACGTCTTGTTTTTATTTATTCTGAAACATTGTTGTACTTCTTCCATTCCTTTTGGTTATCTTAACAAATCCTAGGCCTAACCCTCCGTTAAAAGAAAACCGTTAAGAGACAAAAAAACAACTAAATGTTAAAAGAGTTTCAAATTGTAACTCAGTAATAAAGAGGACTTTCCTAAAATTATTTTATAATGTGAAAATAGTGTTTTTCAACAGGCGAATCATACTCCGAGTTTTAATGATCAATTAGCGTTTAATAAAGAAAACGTCACATTTTAATTGATATATACGTGTATCAATCTACTGGACGGAAGCACACACACATTGATTATGAATCATAACAACTGATTGGTCAACTAAGCTGCTTAAATATGTTCTTTTACAAATTTAAGTCTATGTCATAGTATTTGTTTTTGTATATTACACATGAGCATTGTTACCAATGTATTCCGTTCTTCTTTTAACAAATAACAAAAGTGTATTCTTCAGACCTTTCTTTTAAGGGTACATCTAATTAAGGCAGATTATTATGGATAAAATTTCAAACATGTGAGCGGTGGAAGGGGGGCGGTTATTACCAGCAGAACATATCATTTGAAATAATTTATTGTAATATAGTCAGACTACTCGATATATACGGACAATCAGGAAACATATCAGGCAAGTCATCGATTTTCGATTCGCCTGTCCTCAAACCGACAGGGGCACCCTTGTTTGATTAGGACTAGTCCTAGTCGATAAGTTAGAATGATCTACGATGGCATCTGTATATGCTAACACTAAAGAATGGTCCCTGACAGATGCAAGAGTAAAGAAATGGTCTCTTATATCAAGCCAGATCAATCAGGGGACATCATCAGTCACAGCTGGACAAACAGGCTAGGGTATAAATGTCTTTACCGCAACTCTACAATCATCATTGACAACAGACCGTCCGGACACCTTGCTTATCGACATCATTGGTCACCAAACTGCTTCTTTTCTTAGCATTCTATTGAACGTTCGTTATAATCTCATAGAAGGTTAAACTTGCGAAACAAATCCAAAGAAATAACGACAAGATAATGCTGTGGATTAAATCAAAATGAAACTGTACGTTTTTGTGTTTGATAAAGGAAACACGTGATCATAAATGTTCTTTAAATTTTTCATAAACACAGATTTCTCTCTGAAAATTGTCTTTTGTACGGTTGAATTATTTTTATCGAAGGTATCAATATAATAAAGCAATATCGTTTACTTAAAAGGGCTTTCGTCTGATTTCGTTAAGTTTCCGAGTGTCACACATCACGTTGCTCGCAAATGTTAACAGACAATAGCTGTGTTAGATTGGTACGGGACTTTGTTATACGGTGTTGGCTTGAATTCTCAACGGATCAATCTGTCTATTGCAATTGTGATCACGCACGGCAATCATCATTTTATTTTTCTCTCGTTCTAGGGAATCTGTTGAGCTCCACACAGAACATATTGGCTCTACCTTGCCACATGCTGCACTAACGAGAACTGGTAAATGTCCAATTCACTCTCTCGGTGTGGGTTCATTTTTTCAAGTTGCAGCATACGGAATTTGACAGTATTCACTCTCTATAGCGATTTGGTTCTTAAATTGTATCCATGTTACCAATCTGATCATATTTATACTTCCATTTTAATTGCAGATGCATGTGTTAACGAATCATCGGTAAACTTGTTTTAAACAATTAATTCTTGAATTATTTCTCGACAAAAAAAAGGTAGCCATCACTCACTTAACTAACTGCTAAACGACACATCAGATATAAATAAGTTTTGCGGAGCACCTTATGTTAAATGTTTAGTTACTTTGGAGCATCGGCGTGCATTAGTCACTTGCCTATCGATCCCCTTGCAATGCATCGCACAGAATCTACCCTTCTGTCGACCATAATGATGTTGCCTGTAACCAAGGGGTGTTTTTTAATAGGTTCCCTCCAAATTTTCCACCGCAAAACATATTCACTCTGATGTGAACAAATATCGAGAATAGAACCGAAGCCGAAAGACGGAATTAAGATAGATATAACGAAACATATCAAATCTATCCGTAGTAAATTTATATAAAGCACCTACATTTGGACACTCTCACAGATGCACTTCTGGCAGAGCAACATAACGTCCAGTTTTACATTTTCTACTTGCATTCCTCCATTTACATATCGATCTGACTGGAAACGAAGACAATGGACCGTTATAATGTCTCCCAAAATTTACTTCATTTATGGAAAGTGTTATCAATACTAACTTGCCTAGTGGCCACAGTGTTGAGTTGATCGGGGCATAGATGGATAAATGAATGTTTTACTGGGTTCATCTTAATATTACCATTGTTAATTGTCTCTGGTAATGGAAAATACATGATTTTGATTGATACAATTATAATAAGCGACAACGTTCTGGAAAGTCTTACTCCTCAACAAATATCAGGACTCGGACTGTCACGCGAGCAATCATCCAATCTCCGCGCTGTCTTTCTCTGCTTAATTGAATCAGATTTTAAACACAAAGGTGACGGTATAAAGGGGCGTCTTATCAACCTCCCCACACCCATGGAATTATGTGCAAACTGTGAAATCTTCTTACTTTTGAGATTTTCGACTAACATTATGGCCTTACTTGTATTTAGGTGATCTTCGTAGGTCACAAATAAACATAACGCACCCACTCAAAGTTCGTTACAGTGTGATTGTTACGCAAACTTTGATGAATTTGTTAAATCAACATAGCCGGTGATCTGAATGTATTACCGTCTATTGTCGCTTTCTTAAAATTTGCGGGGCTTCTGCCCCAAGGATATTCTCTGCGATATTAGATCCCAACTTGCCTATAGTGAGTATGTTGACTTAGTTAAAGCGACAGATCATGTCTTTTATCCAGGACATTGGTAGCTGAACGCGGCCAACAGAGCAGGTCACCAGATCATCCATTCAATTTTCGATTCACCGAAGCATGTAACTTCCACATCTTACCATTGATTATTACGATGGTTCTTTAAAAGGATGTCGGTCTTCGTCAACGGTTTTCTTCAGACGTCTTTGAACTTTTGGCAGTGATTGGTCTAGTCTATTACCGAATGGCGCCGATCGCAAAACACAACCATGTAGACACTAGCAGCTTTACCAGCTTACTCCTTCCGTTTTGTCAACCCTCTTTCATGTAGTCAGGTGACACCGTCATGTGACAAGAAACCCGTTTGTCGCCTCCTTGTTGGTCGTGTTGTCCACAAACCTTTTGATTTAAAGGGTTTTATTATCTTTACATAAGGAACGTTTGACTCGTTTTTCTTTTTAAACTTAATATTATTCGACAGATATATAAGTAAAAGTTTTAAAAATAAAACGTTTTTCAACTGTTTTAGTCAACTATTTGCAGTCATATCCGATTATGGTTGGACAAGTCTTTTGTGCTTTTCTCGATCGAATTGGATAAATGTGCATGTACATCTAGTGTGCCTGTGCCATTGAGATAAAAAGCAGCAAAATTAAAACCAAAATATTTAAGTAGTCCTGTTGAGTACAGATGCATAACTTTGGGGATTTTTCACTTTTTGTCACTCTTTCGTCTCAAAACAAAATATTTATTGTAAGCTGCGGTACGATGTAACAGATACACGTATTGCGTTCAACCATCGATAAACAAAGATTGAGATGTACAGAACGTTGAAGCAGTAACAAATCAATTCATAACAACATGTTTTAACTATGCGTTATTCTCTGCTGGAGACCGCCTTTGTAATATCCTTTAACATTTTTAATCTCTTAAGTTATTGAGGGTTTTTTCCAGATTGCCGCAGAACGCCGAGGTTCAATTGGTTATAGAATGCTTTTAGTCCATACCTCATGCGTCCAGCAAGTGATTGTGTTCCAGTCATTCTTATCGACTTAGCCTTTTCCCGAGTGTTTGTCCTAAAGATTAACGCTAGAAACTGTCGGATTCAAAGATGATTTTTTTTCCAACTACGGATGTGTTCTTCTCGAACAAAACATTTCCACAACAGGTTGATTCAGAGTTACATAATTATAAAAAGCAATCCATACATCAAGAAATAATAAAAAGCACAAAAGAAATAAAATGTACATGATATTTAGCCAGTCAAAAATATTTTTTGAGAAAGGTTTAGTGCTCCTTAATTTAGTGTGGGTCGGAATTTATGAGCTGACTGAGCTTTTATAATCCGATGACACCATAAACACCAGCACAGCCGCACGTCACAAATTGTTGTCTTATTTGATTAAATTTACATTATGTGTATAAAGTACCCTGTCACACAAAACATGAAAGAGCAGACGTAAACAAAGTCGTGGGATGCTGACTTGTAATTCCCACACGAACTCTAGTGATTGAGCAAGGAAATGGAAGACCGTGTGAACAAAACCAAAATGTGTTATATACTGCAACCGGTTCCGCACGCAAGCCTGCCATTTTTGATCAATGAAGATGAAGAAGCAGTACTAGTCAAATTCTCACATATTACTTCAGAGCCCTAATTTCTTTATTCTCACTTCACCCATTCTACCCACAGTGGCCTCGGGACAAAATCAATGACGGAGACTCGGAATGAATGTAGTGTAAGTTTTACGTATTCAAAACATTTCAATAAACAACCGAAATACATGTATTAATATATAATTCAACACGTTTGCCTTATTAACAGTGGTAAATATCAGGAAAAAGGACACTGCTGGAAATACAACATTGCCATATTTACAAAGGCAAACTATTTGGGTGTAAAGGCTTCTTGGTTTTTCTGTTGGCCACATTTGAGAACCGAAACTATAAGTATATAGTACCTTACTTCTTGTTATAAACATATTATTAAATCTATATCATTCAAGATTTTGATAACATCAGATTTACGCATTCGCCCTCACTTATCAGATCTATGCACTGTTTAAGCTCATCTAACTCCCGAGTATCAGCGTCCTCGATATTTTCCGTGATCAGATAATTGTTTTGTCGAAAAAGAATGAACTTTGGCACATGCTTTTTTAACCAGATATATTTTTGATTAAGTTTAAAGGTTCTGTATTCCAGTAAGTGAGCGGGGTAGTCTATGTGTGTATATTAACCACTGCCAATTGAACAGTTAAAACCTATGTCAATTAGCATAAAATACTTCACTAAACGACAGTGGAATAGCCACTATTTTATTCCGCTTAGAACATGTAGTATCAGTCAAAATATAATATAAATAGAGTTGTTGGCATTGCATTCGAGTGAGTGGCTACCGTAAAGGAAAGGAAAGGTCCACAAGAAAGAGAAAGTCAAATTATAGACCCTTCCAAGTTGTTAACATGCCAATTATATTGGTCTGGTTTACTTCTACTTGACATGCTTGGAACTTTGGAGGTTCATTTTGAAGAGCGGTCATTCAGAATGATATTTACGTTTGCTGTGGGTGCAGTTATAGGACTGGACAGAACAACTGTCATCTCTTTAAATTTCCGTGTGAAGCTATAAAAAAGTAGCTTGTTCCCCGAACTCCAATGAATAGGTAGAGTCCATAAGTTAACTACGGCTTGCGTTTTCGTTTCTTACCCCACCATACGACCCCGATTCTACGAAGTCTAGTGTTCCGGGAACGGCTTTTGTTCCAGTCATTCTGCTCGACTAAGTTGTTTTCGTGAGTGTTTATCTAAAGGATTATCGTTGAAATCTAAAGCAGACAACGTTCCATGCCAAAGCAGAGTTTGCCATTTGCTACTCCATAACTGTTCCTGAATCAGTATCCTTGTTGACCATGCAGGATATATATGCGTGATTCAATATTAATAAAAAACACGGCATACATATACAAATGCTCATAGGTAAGGCGAGAACTGTAAATTGTTAAAACTAAAAAGTATGACCAGTGTGGCCTTGGGGTATCCTGTACAATGATAATATCGTTGAAAAGAGGCACTGCACAGTTTGTGCGATACTTTCTATGTGTTTTAGCTTGCATTAACTCTTTCTTTTTTGTAAGCTGGCTATGAGCGTGTACGCGATTACTTTAACACCACTTTAAACGCCAATCCATCAATCAAATCATACTATAAACGGCAAAACTATGTTAGATACTTTAATAAGAGATAATTTTGAGTTTTCAATGAAAGCAAAAATTCTTACTAGTAATCTATCACCTTACTGTTCAAACGTTAAGTGGGCAAATTTGCTCATCTCCTGTGTCTGAATATTTAAGTTAATCAGCTGATGTGTTTCCTACAATTCCAAACACGATCAACCTAGCAACAGTCTTTGATTTGACAAGCACTTTTTAGTTTTTTTGTGAATCAAGATTGGTCTTCACCTCTAGCAAACTCGAAGTGAGTAACATCAATGGAAAGCACTCAATTTGAATGTCAATTTTATTATCTGAATAGCGAACTTTGTCCGGTGTATCTCTATGTCTTATCAATTGAAAAAGCTTTGCGTAGATTTAAGACAATATCTTCTGTACAGATTAGAGCTGCAGATCATCGTTAAATTCAGCGAAATATTTCTTTTGTATAGATTTGTGTTATTCATCCACTCTTTCTGCTCATTTAAAAGTGTGAAAATATCAGTTATAGTAGTATTATGTTAATAGAAATTGTAACACTTTGTCATCTGAAATTAACGATTAAAACCTTGTACCAGTGCTCTATTTAAAATATGGAAAGGTTATATCAAGATATTTGGAGACATTCGTGCCACTTCCCTATGGCATTTGTACAATGTTGATTTGTTGACTAACGTTTACATTCTTCATCTCTGCTGCTATATCATTTACGAATTATATATCCAGCATTGAGGATACAATACAATTAGAAGTGGTATCCATATGATTACATGGCATCTTCATTGTAACATCTGAATATCTACTTGACAAGAAATATCTTATTTATGAAGAGGTCAAACTGGAGATACATGTAGGGTGAAAATGCAGTTGACAAAAACGAAGTCAAATTGCAGTCTCAATTGTATATTTGACTCGGTATCTTTTCTTCAGACTATTTTAGAAAAAAATAATGAAACGTTTTATTAAAAATGTAAATTAGCATATCAAGGGGTTGGGTGGTTAGTGAGGTTGAATTAATCTTTACTTGCGCTCAACGACACCGGATTGTCCTAAAGTGATAGAGCTATAAAAGAGCATTTGTGATTTCATCCAAGTAAATACTGCCATTGGCGAAATAATATTTATTATTGCTTGAAACACAAACTGAAAAATCTGATCATCTTATCTCAACGACGTTCCAAGAAGATATTTTTTTAGAAAAGTTTTGCATAAACGAACGTCACATAGTTTATGGTGCTCTACTTGTTTAACCGACATTCAGACCGAGACGGGTTAATCCTTGATTCTACAGATCTCTGGCTCAGTTGGTTGGGATTTCTCCCATGCCGTATACAATCTCATTCAAGCTAATGATATTGTCTGGGCTGAGCGCATTCGTCCAGGCATCGATACATGGTCAACTTAGTTTAGAGGGTCAAGAATACAGAGTAAGCAAAATTGCCCTCAGCAGAATGAAACACGAATTTCTGCCCCACGGCCAGAGTGCGTTTCAGGCTACATCATGTTATGCCTTTCCGGGTATATATATTCACATGATTATGACTTTCTTTGCTTGCACGCACGCCACATTTACAACAATAACGTCCATATTAGGAAGTTTAAGCTTTTTTAACTTCATTGCCCACAATGCGCACAAAAACAAATTTCCGTCGTCTGCTTTGACAACCAAATACTGGTAATATTTCTACGCATTAGCCGCACGTTGAGTTTAGATTGGTTTTGAAGCCGCCTTGAATGTCACACTCACCGCGGTTCCACAAAGTGCTTCAAATTGATCAATCTTTTAGTCCATTGTATTAAACAACAAATCTTTCAGGAAGACGTCGAATTTGCCGCAGAAGCTTTTTCCCTTTTGTTGACTACATGCAACGTCTCATTAGTGGGCCTTTGTTGTTTCTTTTGTGTTCTCAATCTGTCTAACGTAGTTGATAATGAAAGTTTTTTTTTGTAATATTGGACGCTGAGTTTCGATTTGTCTCGGTCGGCTTTTAACTCACACACCCCATGAACCAACAAATACCCTTGAATCGTATTGGGAGAACATTACCCCTTAAACCTGCTGAGGTAATGTTTGATTTTGTCGAACTTGTATGTTTCACCCATTCACCCCATTATGCATAAACTCT
>JAVFBZ010079248.1:12714-26405 GCA_032466195.1 Katharina tunicata | reverse complement strand
CTCATTTCACCAGTATAAACAATGTTTGTGTGTTACGATTGAGGTCTGTACTCATTTCACCAGTATAAAAAATATTTGTGTGTTACGATTGAGGTCTGTGCCCGTTTTGCACTGTTCAAATCTTACATGTAAATTTCAGTTTTATAGGTCATGCAATAATGATTCATCAAATTATGAATAAACTTTTTCAATATGGATGTATGTCGACTGAAATCGCTTGTTTTGTTATGCGCCATCTGGTATTTAAATTCCCTTTCAGACCGTACAGTTGTGTTATGTTTGAGGCGTACCTCTACCACCGTCTTGTCATCGATTACTCTATAGTCAATTTGTATTACAAAAGGAGGTTTCCTCCTTAGTATATAAATACCGAGAAACTGTTGTGGATTTCAATAGGAAAGGAATGCGGTCTTTATAAAGATATGTGAGATATAAGAGACGTAATGTCAGAAGTCACGTCATATTGCTTCTTATATCATCTCAGTGTAACTGCGCGCTATTGACGCCAAACGTGACATTTGTTACAAATTTGATGTTATTTTCTACCATACTGACTTAGGAGTATTACGTTTGTCCTGGTACTACAGAACATAACTCCGCCTTCTTGAACCCGCGATTGTATATTAGGAACACCTGCATTCGATTTTAGTGATATAAATGTTGATAAGGATGATCTAGGGTTTTCTTGACAGTGACTAATAACTACAATCGATTTAAATACTAGTGTCACTTACTACTGCATAGAATAAGTCATGCACAGATTTCTACTGAACATCGGCATTTATGTTACCAATTAGATCCATGGGACCCAAGTTTTGCCAAGTGAAATATGGCTAATCCAGCAGAATAACAAAGCACCCCTGAGACAAGAATATACAACCATGCACTGCAATTTTAATAATCTGTTAATTTACAGCAAAAAATGATGGTAATTGAAAAAAATGTACAGAAGAATTGCAACAGTGAAGTTCCTGTAGTTTTATAGATTTGGATTTGCATTTGTCCGACCCTCTACAAAACGATTACAACATGGATTTTTTAATTGGCAGGTTTTATTTTTTAAAAGAGGAGCTTCTTTTTTGTGAGTAAAAGAGCTCCACTAATCCGAGTCTCACTCTCTCATCTATGATAGGGTTTTTACATTATCATTCCCAATCGATTCTAGTCAGCGTAGGATCCCTGCTTAGAGAGAATAACTGTTATAAGACTATATGACATGGGTCACTTTATACCGGCCGCATCACGCCGCCACGCTCTTCTGTTAACCCTCACACGTAATAACATATTTTTGTCCGCTTGGTGGTACATGCACTATTTCCATAATAAGTTAGCTTGTGGTTCTCACCTGTGACACAATCACACATGAGACACACATTCATATTTAAATACACTTTAAAAACTCCACAGCTGAAGAAGTCTACTGGATTAAGAAAAAAGCTTGTAGTTATATATGTATTTATTTTGTTAGTCTATAAGGTCCAACATTACTTGCCTTGGCATTATTTTCCTATATTTGAAGACTGACACGCATTCACGTATCTATACCATCGCACTTTAAACGACTAACCAGAATCAACCGTAACCATTGCAACATTCCCAACCCTAATGCTAATCATAGCACATTGCTAACTAACCCTACACAGCCCAATCCTATTAAAGGTATTTATTGAACTAACCCTATACAGCCCAATCCTATTAAAGGTATTTATTGAACTAACCCTACACAGCCCAATCCTATTAAAGGTATTTATTGAACTAACCCTATACAGTCATAACCTGAATATAACCCTAAAGAAATTATATACACTTATACCCTAAACAACCCTATTAAACGGTGAAACTATTAGTATGACAGTTGAGTAACCCCAATACCGTTATGGACTGACCTTAAACAGTGGTACACAGCATTCTAAAATAGAGAATGATATCAATCTCCCTACCGTTCAGTCTTTGACTCTAATGTATTGGATGACAATATTGTTATTCATTGTGCTGTTTAAAGCGAGTAGTAAGGTTATAGGTGATTACGTCGTAGTACTTATTCTTTTAGCGTTTTACAGACTTCAAATTGAATCGTCCCTGTGACAATTTCTTTTAGTAAAATTTAGATCAATCATCCGCAAGAGCGCTGTCTTGCGGAACCAGTACTACGACAACAACAAGGATAGCTTAGCCATTACTCTAGTGCTCATATTCTTCTCAATCTCGAGCAAGGTACGTCGCTTACCAATATACCCAGAACTTGAAAATCCATCTCAGTCGTCATGTTGTTATTTGATTCTTATTCTTGAAAATTCCATGATACTGTACGAATTCCAGATAGTGAATGTTTTCGTATTATTTTCGTAGTTTATTTAAGATAATTTCCACTACAGTAAAGTTCGTTACCATTTGATATACTAATCCATTGTGGATTTCTGTTAGCTATATTTAACTTTGGCGCTTGAAAGACATTTGATTGATATCACTTGAGAGGAATTAGGATACACCTGAATTTACATTTCATAGAACTGAGATCGATACAGACATTGCGTTTTTATGGGTGTCTAGATTTGGTAACCGCGGTAAATAGCCGATTTGTTGATGAGTACTTTCTACCTGTCCCTAGCAGAGTTCTTTTGACCGTATTTTAGCGTTAGTATCACAAAGTGGATCAATGTCTTATAATCCAACAGGATTTCGTTTAATATCCATGACCAGTTTACAAGGCCAAAGATTTGGGACATTTACTACCACATACTATCACTTAAAGTAACAAACGAACTGTAACTATTTTACAGATATTTTATATTTGTATTAGTATAATCGTATTTCGTTCTTAGTAAATAGTGTTAAATATATTATTTTCTCGATTTTCGTGTTTTTTTATGGTCGATTTTATCAGTGTATTGTTGGGAATTGTATTGTAACAATGTGTATAGAGTTCTAAACCTATATACAGCCACGCTTTGCAAATGTATACAGCAAAAAAAGTCAAAAGAAAGTTGATACTAATAACAGTGGAAATTCTTTTCACATCAAGTTTTGTTACAGTGATGTATTTTAGTATATAGTCACCTTATACTACACTATCTACAATCTTAAATGAGCTTCAATGGGTTGTTTATTTGATGAGCATTATGAATTGAGTAATGGCGAACGGCAAAACAAAACGAAATTCACAGAAGAAACACAAACATATAGGCTTTCTAAGTTTCGATCTTATATTTTCTGAGGTTCAAGAATTTTCCTGATATTTGTTTCCAGATTTTTCCTCTAGGCTCTGGCCATAGAACTAGGGCTATTGTTACCTGTTCAATCAGTTCGATATCCTCAACGACTTTTATATAGGCCGTGATTGCACCATACTGTACGCTTCTTGCAAAACATGAAGTAAAGATAATTGCCAAATTGAGGTAGGTGCCAAGAACGCGGCGCAGAGAAAAATAGAGAGTCTAAAGTAGTTCAGACAATTAGAGCTGCTATCATTCGCAGGTGACGGCGACCCCTATGGTGACTATAGCGCTTGTGGTTCTTAAATAACTCATTAGCGAACAAGTGGTTGTTGTGTGAATGATTCTGTCCGACACTGAACACTGTATTATCGCAGTAAAATGGATTAATCAAGACACAATTCACAAAAACTACTAACAATGATCGGCGCATTAGCCTTTCTTCATACGTGAACTTGTATTTGACAATGACTCTACCAATTGCCGTATGTCATTGAGTACGGCCTGGATAGATTTGCACATTGTTGTCTGTACACAAAATTTGGCTGTATTCTTGGAGGCGACAAGAAAAGGTCTGAACTTCTCTGCTTCACTGCACCTTATTGAATGTAATGAGATAAGATGAGAGTCTTGTGTCAATGTTAACCAGAAGACCCCTTGACCAGATGCGCACCATTGTTGATTGGGCCCATGATAGTTTCTATTCACTACAACTGTCGCGTTCATTTTCTGTTAGTTTAAGATACAATGGCGCCCACGGGTCCTTAGATCATTGGGACGCACGGGGCGTGGCTGGCCTGGGGGACCGATTCATTACCCTTCCCGATTTTTTTTATGATGTCCCAGTGAAAAGTTTGTCGCGTAATAGCTGCGGAATGTCACAGCTCATCTGAATCATATCTAGTCGCCATCTTGTGAACACATTTGTCATAACATCCGTTGATTCGGACTTATTCTCGCCCAGGGACAAGATAGTGTTTTTCTGAAGTGTGCCTGGGAGAACACATGTGATAAATTATAGGCTACCTCAGTGTGGCACTTATCTGAGGACGACCCCTTAGATATAGCTCTATTTTCAACAGAGTTTATTCCAACAAACAACATGACAACAATCATAAAAAATTAACTTTAGCAATGAGTTACAATTGTATTGATTCCCTCTAATGTCGACATGTTTTGATGCTTGAAACCGTCTCGTTCACTTTTGCAGCTCTGGTAACTGACTACATGATGTTTTTATCATACTAAATGTATTAGTTGTTGTCCCATTACCTTGTAGCTTTCGTTCGTTTTAGAATATACCAACATATATATTGCTTAACCAAAACTGGACAAGTCCATTGTAATAGTTACAGTTTGAATGGACCACATTTTATCGAAGTTATGATTCAGAATGGGTGCCATCAATTAAAAGGGAACGCCGTATACGTGTATGTGGAAAGCGGATGTGACTTAAATCTTCTTCTGTTATGATACGTTGTAGTTGCCCACTCGTCATTGTACGTTGAAAGGAAATGCCTTGGCGCGACAATTTTCGCCAAGTTTTAAATTGTTATGTTGGTTAAATTAATCTTTGTTATTTCATAAAAATATATATAGTAACAGTTTGCGGATCATATTATTTGCTTTACGGATTTTCCCACAGAGCTTGGGTGGCAGGCCCTGATCATTCGTATCTGGGATCGAATATCACAAAAAAATTGCGACAGCATTGAATGGTAACGTGTAACTTCCTTCAATTTGACAGGTTTCATAATGGTGTAACCAAATTGACGATGAAAATCACATTAGTGTTTTCACGATATCCGCGGGGTATCTTTCAGGTGATAGATACCTTTGGTACGAGAAATAAAATTAGCATTTAAATTTTACAAATAGAAAAGTTTCACACGACTAGTTAGTTATCCCTTGTGGAATGTCCGTTTGTCGGGCATCCTTTACCCAGTCGTGGTGTGGTCTGTGGTGTGGATCCTGACCAAGGAATCATCGGGAAAAAATCTCATCATTAAAACCAAACACGTTAAATTTAAGCGCAACACCCCTATAAGAGGAAACATTACAAGCCTGGTCAAACGAAACATTAGGTAATACGTAGGTTATCTAAGATAGGTTGAGAGGCCCCCAAGACAGGGCTATATCTTAACGGTATTTCCCTGCAGAGAAAACTACCTGTGCCTTGGGTGACACTTTTAACCTTTGACTATCTCAGATAAGTTATTTATTTGTTCACGCAACGGGTTAACGTTACACTCTAAGGTAATGAAAATATCAAAATTGAATTTAAAGAAAACTAAATTACAGTCCAAAGGAACGTAAGAATGAAAATTGCTGGGAGAAGATTGGATGTACCGATATGGCAACTGATTCGAGGTTTAAATACGGGACAGCTAACTATGCTGAGTAGTGATTGGTGAGTATATTTATACATTGCTGCTCAGTTTATTGACATATCAGTCTCTTTGGTTGGAATCAGAGTGGAGCGGTCAGTCGGCTCTATTGACCCACTGCTGTATCGATACCCCGCATATTTGATCCCCGGGTAATACCTTCAATACACCTGAATTAAATATGAATCATTTTGCCATAACTGTATTTATTTATTTTAAAGTTGTCGTCCGAACAGGAAATGTTTAAGGAGGTTTAGTGAACTACTTCTGAGTACGACCTCAAACACCAAGCAATTAATAAATCCCTCTGAAATACTTCTGAGTACGACCTCAAACACCAAGCAATTAATAAATCCCTCTAGGCAGTTTATATCAAAGAATTGGAAATTGGTATCTGATAGATGATGATGGTCACGTTATCTGTGTTTAAATGTAGCGACTTTAAACTCTTAGTGAGCACAACAGATAAGCTGTTCCAATAATTATCAAAGATAAAACAAGATGTAATAAGCCAGCATTAAATTCTCTGATCCAAATGAATACTGTAAAAGACCTGAAGGTCACCTGACGATTACGTGGCTACAGTATTGGTTACGACCTGACGATTACGTGGCTACAGTATTGGTTACGACCTGACGATTACGTGGCTACAGTATTGGTTACGACCTGACGATTACGTGGCTACCGTATTGGTTACGACCTGACGATTATGTGGCTACAGTATTGGTTACGACAAATTTAACAGGTGAAATGTCCTGATTATGACTGAGCAGGTACACGAGCTCTACATCAAACACAGTTCAATCTTGAGTATCGGGCTGTTTCCTTTGTCTGGGGCATGTAATTGCCAGGAATGTACCTACAAGTTATGCTTATATCAATTCAAATATTGTATTTAGCTCCGGACAAAGCTTAAATATAAGTAGGCGAATGCCAATTTATTTGTTTGTTTATAATACTAAATAATAAATAATATGCCTAAAGTTATGTTCCGTCCCGTCATAGCATGTCTGTTTTTCTTTGGTTTGAAATAAACAAGACAAAGCGTTCAAAAAGAAAGAAAAAACTCCAAAGCTATTTAGGACAACTATCAGGGTGGTCTGTTAACATGCATGGCTGATAAAACATGCGTTAAACGTGCCCACTCATACATACAGCTACTAACACTGCCTTCTTCACAACCACACTGCCAAAGATTATTTACAAAGAGAACGTTTTTAGCAGTAATGCAATAGACGCTGTACAAATGCAAAAGTTAATACTCATGTTACTCATGGTGTTAAACAAATGTAAGCCGATTTACAAATGTTTCATTTAGTTGGAGAATTTGACTACTGAGAGCAAGGCTCTGTGGTCATCTCTAAAGACGCAATTATTCAGTGCGGAAACAAATGCAATGGCTTTTATTTAAACTGATGTGGTTTAGTAGTTTTACATAAAAAAAAAAAAAACTTTTATCACATCGACGAAGGGATGTCGAATCCGTACTTGGTCAATTTTTCTCATTTTTCCACTCCATTCTGATATGGACTGGTACACCCCCGCAACTTTACAGAATCTGTAATGAACTGTGATATTTCTATTACTACTGTGAGTTCATACACCAACTCCTTTCCACTCCATATAGCCATGATGATTAGCATTTCAATGAGTCGCCAGTGTCCAGTCTGGGATATGTCTGGGAATTTCAGTTTGGTGAAGTACGGCTCATTCAGCCAGAAATCCTTACAAACTAATACTGGACACAATACTTAAATCAAATCGTATTTTCGTGAATAAAACCCATTGACAAGAAAGCGTACGCATAATGTGTCCAATGATAATGCTTACCAATCATACACGAGTGGACAAAATGTCTCAATAAAGATATAAATTAAGATTTACAAAGTAAAACTCATACATTTCCACAGTACAGGTGGACAACGGATCGGGTAGAAAAGAAATGTATGCACACAGTTACTAGCTCCATTTAAAGATCGTATAGTTGCATTTTCCCATGCGAAGTCCGGTTCAATTTAATTTCCTATGAATAAAATCACGATTAAAAGGTCCATTCATCGGCTCAGCCAGGTAATCATAAGAAGAAAGTTCGTACAATAAAAGTCTGTTTACAGGTAAGAAGTGAAAATAAAATAAAGTGTTAAAAGAATAGAGTGTACTCATTTAGAGATAATGCTGTTGTGAGTGGACTTCATTTCAGGTCAGTGGCCATACGAATACGGTGAAGAGGTTTAGCCCGCCACTGAGGCTCCCTGTATTTATGAACATGGCGATCCAATACGAAACCTTCAGGCAACTGTAGGCTATATTAGCCTACATTTATTTGACAAATAACTTATTATTCGCGAAATACCACCTGATTAATAGTCTGAAGTAAACGATTTCAGTAGATGCAGTGTTCTAGATAATTTAAAGTACAACGTATCTTTTAATAGAACAGATCACTTTAATAGAGAAATTAGTTTAAAAAGCATTGGCGACAACCGTATACTAAATATCAGCGAAAATTTTAATGACCCATTTTGACTTACTTTATTTCGGTCAGTTTTTTAAATTCTGTTGAGAGTTCTGCTTTGTTTTCTTGATCGTTGGTTTGATTTGTGAAACAGTGTAGGAACCTTTCCTTGTGTTGTGTGTTTTTAGGGGGGATATTTGTATTATTGAATTGTAAAAATCAAAAGGGCTGTTCCAATTTTAGACGCCGTCACTTTTATTTTTCTGACTTTATTTTAATATAACTGTATATTATAAATCGTTTGTTTGATTATTCCATTGCCTTTCTAAACAGAATGAATTTGGATTGTTTTACCCAACAGTATCATATAGCCGGATTTTGCGCTGGAGTAGATTACAATATCGGTTTATAGTATACAAGCGCTTTAGTAAAGAGTAAACGTTTTGGTAGTATATGTCAGAGGGTGATAATGTTTAGAGTTGACTCTGGTCAACAAATGGGTGTAAATAAACTGTATATCACCTACAACTGACCTTAAATCCAGTTCATTGCACTTATGTCCTCTACTTATGTGTGGTTGATATTTGCAGCTAACTGAACTCAATTTCCCTGTCCTCTGGCAATAGATCATTTACTTCGGCCTGTGATCTTATACCAAACTGCAAACAGTCACATACTAAACAGTAAAAGGCCAATTCTATTACGAACCCTTGAAAGCGCTGTTAAAGATAAAACTAGTCCCGACTAGCGGGAGCTTTGGCCTTTTCTCATATCTATTCCTTGGGAACACAGGACTTCGTAACACATAAAACACAACTAGATTCGCCTGCTTTCGGCAGCATTATTTATGTTTTCATAAATGATAAGGGTTGGTTCTTTCTTTTCACGTGTGGGCTCTATTTATTACAACACTTTTTGTATACATTGTGATTAAAGGACAGCTGTTTTCGACACACTTTTGTAACTTCTTTTAGCTTTATTTACAGGTGTATGCTTGTAATCTGTATTTGCGGTGTTGGGAATTACTTTTGCTTCCACTTCATATAGCTTTCATGGCACCATGTTCGTTCTTTTTTTAGCCATGTTCCTCATTGTACCTAAATATTTTATTTGAATACATTATTTTGATATATTGTAGCCAGTTTTATTAATCTTGCAATTAGTTCGCATTGATTAAAAGAAAGTTTATTACCACTGCACAAAATGTATAACGTATGGCACAAACATGCTTCGTTTGTCTCAATTGTAAAAAAGGAAGACAAACATAGTGAATGAAATAATAACCTGAGTGTAGTGGCTCGCATTTAAACTGGCTATTATTGTTCAAATAGTAAGAGGACTTCTCTTTATATTTGCTAATTCTGATAAGGTATGGGCCAGCATTACTTCGCTGTTTTCCTTAAGTACACGTGTTTTGTCGACCCAGTTCTCTGCGGTCATATGACAGTCAACACACAAGAAAGAAAAGTGAAATTTGTTGTGTATGCTCGAAGAATAAAATGCAAACGTCAGCTTATGTGCATATTTTCCTGGCAGAAGACGTGAGCTAAGGGTCTTGGCTCAGGACTATATGTTCTCCCTTTAAGAGTGAGTTTGACGGGAGAAAGGTGTCAGTCATATCTCAGCGGCCCTCCCTCCTCTTTTCCTCCTGTGGTAAAATCAATATCCTAACAGCTTTTAAGTCGCAGTATCAGTAGACCCTCTCCAAACATTAAATAAATACAACTCAATACATCCGGGTATGAGGCAAGACTATGCCTCTCTTAAGTAGTTTCAATCGGAACTTAAACCAGGAACAGACAAGTAAGTTAAAACTGGAACAAGATTAGCAGTTCAATTAGAATGTAATTTCAGTCTGTAGTACACGTTACTAACTTTGTGCAGTTCGTTTAATGTAAGTTATATTAATGGTTTGTATTATCTGAAATTTCTGTATAAAGTTTTTATAAATGTTTAACTGTCTGAATGAATGAATAACAAAACACACGCACGCTCATATACTTGTGAGCTAGTACATTTTCCCTTATTTTCTGTGATATGATATACACAAGGCGTATAACTATATCAATGACGTTCAGTTAATAATACATATTTTAATAGCTTATAAAGTGATCTAGTTTAGTCCTGAGGATCCGTACTCACATGTGGTCCGGTATTTATACTTTTGACCTGTGTGGGCAAACTTTGATATTTATACAGGTCACAGGTAGGAATCTTTCCAATATATGCTTTAGCTCCCCACGATGGGGAGATTTTTGGGAGAACACTATCTGTCGCTGTCACAGTTGACTAGGCTGATATGTAATGAAGAAACTCCAAACTCTCTTCACAATAGCAGTCAAAACTTACAATATAAATTAATGACGGTATAAGCGGATAATTTCTCTGTAGCCGGCTGGGTGGTTTAGCTGTGACGGGGTTCCGACGTCTCCCGAAAATCTTCCCCTCTTCTCTCTATTGTTTCCCAGCCAGCCAATCAGAAGGCTAGTATCGTCGACTCTTTCTAGTGGAGAGACGAACGGGTTTCAACTTCTTCACTCGAGCATTGTGCTGTCCCAGTCTGTTGAACAGAGGCCGCGCTCTCTCTCTCTCTCAGCTGCAGACCTGTTTACTTCAGCGACGAGGTTTACCTAGCGAAGACCGCGAAGTGAGACCTCTGATGTTCTAGGGGAGTTTTCAGTTTGTCTGTAAACACGTGCTGACACACAGCAGCAAAAAAAATCAACTTAACGAATATTATTGTGGAAAGTGGCACAGATTTTAAAAATAGTTTGTTAAGATTTGAGCAAGTTTTTCATTTGTGCGTGAGAGCTGGATATCTTACAGGTTAGGCCTCACTTTGACTTGATTTCTCAGGTAAGAGAGGCGTCCCGTGGTCCTCCCGTCTCTCCGTTATCTGTGAGTGTGTCCCCCGGGGCCTGTTGCCACTTCACTTAAAGGAGATCAACCACTAGAAATAAGAGGTGATTAGACGCCATCATCGCCCCCCGGGATGCTCCGGGCTGGCTGAGTGGGCTAAACAATATGATACCTAACACGAACCGAGATCGCCGCCAGATTCACAAAGCAGGGAATATACCTGTGCCGATAACAAGGCAGGTCGATTGGACGTAACGGCTGGAAAACTTGTCGCAGGCTGGGAGAAGTTTATTCGATAGTTTAAGCGACTCACAAGTTTTTTTTGTTACCTTGGCTACATTTTGGCTGTTATAATGATGGAACTCTAGAACTATGTAGATCTTGACCAGTGCGCAGTGTTTCAGTTTTAAAAACTTGTCGGATATTTTTGAATTCTAAAAGTTTTCTGTAGAGATCGTTGTTACTCGAACAGATCACCTGTGTGCTAAGCGGACTGGTTTAGCGAGCTGTGTTAACAGAGTGGGTCTAACTCCTCTACTCTGTTATATTACAGATAGGGGTGTCATTGTGAAACTAAAGCCGTTAATCCCCAATCTGGATTTTTACCATTTTACCGTTTTGTGGCCTTACGGAATGGTCTAAATGAGAGTTACCGGCTTGCCTCTCGACCCACGGGTATGTTTGAGATGGCTGTGGTTCGACCGTCCGTCTTTCCCAGTTTTATCGCATTATGAGGAAAGGCGCTTCTTATAACCTCGGCCAATACAGGTGAGATTGATGTCCACACTTTAATTCTTTCTTTTTTTCAAATTAAAACCTTATAAGACAGTAATGTCCCAAATTATTATTTGTAAACCACACAGTGCTAGAAATTATATCGATACTAAACCAAACTAAGTATACTCCAGAAAAGCGAACGTTTAAACATTCACAAGGAGTAAATCAATTTTCTTGTTTTTAATTTTAAATTTGTAGAATTTAGTAATTCCTTCACTCAAGTAGTTAATATAGCTTATTGCTAAATATAAGCACTTGCTGTCTACAGTTACTGTGTTAATCTGTTTTTTTCGGGTATATTTCATACCTCAAATATGTACTTGTAATTATAGTTTTTAGCCTGAAACAAATGATTTAAAATTTTAAATGAGTGTATAAAGCTGTATTATTAAAATGTACAAAAAAGTACAGCGTATCTGGGCTAGACATTTAACAAGTAAATGACCCTATCACGTGATACATTCAAGATACCCTCATTGGGGTCATTTCACTTGGGGCACTACCAGCATCTACTGTGCACTTTTGCACCTTTGTACCTTGTATCTGGGCCTCATTTCCATTTCTCGCACTTGTCTTCTCTATAATTATGCCATATAGCAATATATAGTGCTGGCCCCAGCCCCTATTGGTGACTTTTCCCCCTAGGTATGGAGAGGTTAAAATTGGACGGCCAGGTTTCGGGGCGGATAAAGAGCTGCGGCCTGCGGGCTTCATGGATCAACTGTTCCAAGCTTTAGTCTTGTCCCATTTGGTAACACACTTCCTTACATCTTAATATATCATACGTCTTCACAATGGATACATTCTTAATGTCGCATTGAATCAACTATTTAGGGCCTATCTTTTCTAGCAAGTCCAATAGTTTCTGTTTGGTCCAAATTTGACAATCCTATAGGGGTTAGTGAATTCCAATAGACAACACTTAAATAGTAGGCTCTTAAATTTTAACTCAGTCACTCACAGAAAACTTTAAATTTAAAAAGTGTATATTATCGAAAAAGACTCTGGTTTGAGGCATTTATTTATACGTGAATGAGTGAGCAGAAAATATTAATTCACAAGTAGGGAGCATAGATCGTAAATTGGACGGAGACGGACAGAGTGTTGTATAGTGTAAGTGTGTTAGCTAAAGTTTGGACGGAGACGGACAGAGTGTTGTGAAGTGTTAGTGTGTTAGCTAAAGTTTGGACGGAGACGGACAGAGTGTTGTGAAGTGTTAGTGTGTTAGCTAAAGTTTAGACGGAGACGGACAAAGTGGTGTATAGTGTAAGTGTGTTAGCTAAAGTTTGGACGGAGACGGACAGAGTGTTGTATAGTGTTAGCGTGTTAGCTAAAGTTTGGACGGAGACGGACAGAGTGTTGTGAAGTGTTAGTGTGTTAGCTAAAGTTTGGACGGAGACGGACAGAGTGTTGTGTAGTGTTAGTGTGTTAGCTAAAGTTTGGACGGAGACGGACATAGTGTTGTATAGTGTAAGTGTGTTAGCTAAAGTTTAGACGGAGACGGACAGAGTGTTGTGTAGTGTTAGAGTGTTAGCTAAAGTTTGGACGGAGACGGACAGAGTGTTGTATAGTGTGGTGTGTTAGCTAAAGTTTGGACGGAGACGGACAGAGTGTTGTGTAGTGTTAGTGTGTTAGCTAAAGTTTTGACGGAGACGGACAGAGTGTTGTATAGTGTTAGTGTGTTAGTTAAAGTTTGGACGGAGACGGACAGAGTGTTGTGTAGTGTAAGTGTATTAGCTAAAGTTTGGACCGAGACGGACATAGTGTTGTTTAGTGTAATTGTGTTAGCTAAAGTTTGGACGGAGACGGACAGAGTGTTGTATAGTGTTAGTGTGTTTGCTAAAGTTTGGACGGAGACGGACAGAGTGTTGTGTAGTGTTAGTGTGTTACCTAAAGTTTGGACGGAGACGAACAGAGTGTTGTGTAGTGTTAGTGTGTTAGCTAAAGTTTGGACGGAGACGGACAGAGTGTTGTGTAGTGTAAGTGTGTTAGCTAAAGTTT
>JAVFBZ010079248.1:0-12614 GCA_032466195.1 Katharina tunicata | reverse complement strand
AGTGTTGTATAGTGTTAGTGTGTTAGCTAAAGTTTGGACGGAGACGGACAGAGTGTTGTGTAGTGTAAGTGTGTTAGCTAAAGTTTAGACGGAGACGGACAGAGTGTTGTGTAGTGTTAGTGTGTCAGCTAAAGTTTAGACGGAGACGGACAGAGTGTTGTGTAGTGTTAGTATGTTAGCTAAAGTTTGGACCGAAACGGACAGAGTGTTGTATAGTGTTAGTGTGTTAGTTAAAGTTTGGACAGAGACGGACAGAGTCTTGTGTAGTGTAAGTGTGTTAGCTGAAGTTTGGACGGGGACGGGCAGAGTGTTGTGTAGTGTTAGTGTGTTAGCTTAAGTTTGGACCGAGACGGACAGAGTGTTGTATAGTGTTAGTTTGTTAGCTAAAGTAACCCTGGACAAACACGTTTACTACCAGCGCTGATTTCGTGATCAGTGATCACGGTCTTGGATTCATTACCTCAGTCTTGCACAATCATTTACCTGAGGTGTCGGGTTCTAATGGCATAGCCTCATGCTCAGGACAGGGGACTTTTTACCCCCCATTTACAGCGCAATGCGAAATGAGAGCCGTGTTTGGAAGCGAACTCTTTAAGTGATTGTAAAGCTCTGGCCGTGGCGATGAAAGACATGGGGCTGTGGCATAATAAGTAAACACAGATAGTTCCGATGTACCACTCAACAAGCACGATCCAGTTCGTTCTCCAGTCGATACATATTCTATAGCCAGTCGTAGCACAAATAACCCCAAACTACCTCAACAAATTTTGATATGGAATTTACAAGGTCTTGCCCCGTAACTATTTACCTCGTGTTCGGTTACGTTATATATCATCTGACAATGAATCTACTAGTCGTATATGAATGCTCTCAGTTTTTTATTCAGAAGTTAAGGGGCAAGAATGTATTAACCCTTTTCTGTCCTTACATAAATTAACCTGTGGGGTAAGTTGAGGGTTAACAAAAATCAATGTCATATATAGATATTATATTTTTGTGTAAATAAATATATGTAGATAAAAGAGACGCTACTTTAGTGTACCTGTGTATGTGCTTCGTTTTGAGAAAGATGCACAGCCTTTACCTGGATGCTAATTGGCGGTGGTTTTGCCGTGAGCCTCAGTCTGTTCTACAAATCACTTATTTTCTGGCTACATACAAATGTGTATAGTTTTTAATCCCTCTTAACGAAGCGCGAGTGTAGCATTCTCCAGTCATTACTTGTACACTCATTTCATGAATGGAGCCTAGAGTTTACCATTTAAATACCGTTAAATCCACGGAGAGGGCCAGTGTTTGTCATTTTTTGAGTTCAAGATAAATAGTATTGTGGATTCTTCTAGCGTTGGAATGTCTGCGTTCATATCATACGTCCATAGAATGGCGTGTAGCCTCTTTATGTACCATCAATGGTATACAGTGTCCGTGTACGTAAAACGTTCCTTCCTCAATACATAACACAATCAGGACCCAGAATACATAACCCAATCAGGACCCAGATGGTGTTATTTATAATGCCTTGTGAGTTTTACATCTTGTTTTATAATGAAACACTTCTGAGACAGGTGACATTTCAATGTAACCAAAACTCTAAGTGACACATTCTGCTTAAGAATGCTCTTTGGAGTAAAATTGTTAATTTGCTTGGGATCATGTCTCGGGCTGGCTTTACATATTCATAAAAGCGAGTAGTCACAGAGACAGAATCCCTTCTCGCTAATCGAAAGAATGTCTGTCAAAAACTCAGGAGAAAAATGGCATCCTTAAATGTAATTTTATCGTTAAAACATTTTTCTAGTTTTTCTCGTATAGTCACACAAGCACCCAACATTAGTGCTGTTCAAGAAATTCTGATGTCCTCCACTTTTAAAGTTGGTGCATACAGTTTAAACTGTTACGTTGAAATGAAAGAAATAGCCAATGAGTACAAGGCCAGGGGAAATCTTGCCAATTCGAATTATGTGTCCTAAGGGTAACGGAAATGTTTTAAAAATCGAAAACAATGGAAATTTTATTTCAAGGAAAATCGTTCTATGGAGTTTTCACCAACCATATATATTGCATTTGTTCAGGTAAAATGAACTATGTTATTTATCTGTACCTACTCGACCTGCACATAACATATTCGTTTGTGTTGTCTTGTAAATTCCCGCTACTATAAATGCTTTGTGTCTTGTGCTTGTCTTTTATCTTTTTTTTTCTCTTTGATAAAAGTTTAATTCAGTTTTCTTTTCTTTTTTTTCTTGTCTTTTATCTTGTCCATGTTTGTTGCCACTTTGGGTTCCTTTACCTACGCTCTCAGAATAGTGAAAGAACCTTATGTACACCGTAAAACTTCGATCAACCTTTAATTGGAAACGTGGATTAAAAGTTTAGCATGCCACATTATGGTTAAAAAGTCAACGCATGTACGTTGTGTCACATGACAAGGCTGAAGACATTTTTCGTATCACATAGTCTTTCATTATGGCCTATTGTCGACAATGTAAACTCTGGGTTTTATTACCAGGGTGTTAGGGATAACGAACTAGGCCTTTGAAAAAACAATTAAGGTCTCTGTCACTAACGGGATAATTCGCTCAATCCTATTTTACCGCCACCCTTAGGTTGTTACAATGGTTAACATAGGGTCACCAAAGGCCCCCAATACGTTCTAACTGCATACAATATGATGTGAGCAAACAGAAATGTCAGTGAGTGTACAGCAGGTTACATAAGGTATTCCAAATACGCTAATGTCCGTAGTGTCTTAATTTTGTGTTGGCGACCTAAAAAAAGCCGGGGGTCTGTCGTGTTGCGTACCTAAATCGCGAGTCTGAGCACACGGCCAGACTGGTGACGGATTTAATAAGATTACAGGCATAAGCATAAGACTGTTTTAATGTTTTGTTACCTTCGTGTACCGATCGACTGGTCTATAATAGAGGGTTATTTTCTGCTCTACTCACTAATCATAGAGGGTACCGCCAGTAAATACATCTACACTTGTAAACCTTTTTAGACTACTTCTTATGCCATGATAAATCTCTGAACATGGAATGCGTGCATTACGACCCGGCACATTCGGCCAAACAAATTATCATTTACTCCGCTATGTGGAGGATTTGACTGTTCAACAGATTGGAAACTCGTTTGCTTTGGGATACCCGCCAAGTAGTTCTTTCTGCCACATGTTTTAAGGGTGTAGAAGAATGGTTGAAATTATGCGTACCTTAGTTTGAAGTCATGTAGAGTGTATGTAGTAAACGGTTATACAACCGAGGGAGCGCCACTTCTTGTCGCGGAATTTCCCGTCAGGAATACAAGACCAGAATATCTTTTCAAATACAGGACAGTGATTTATGTAGGTAAAAAATCTCAGGTTTGCCTTGTAAGGAAGGTATAGACAACTAACAGAACGAGGTATACAGCTGCCAAACATAAACTTCACAATCAACTTCAAGAAGAACAGCGGTTCAGCGGAAACATGTACTGCCCTTATTGAAGAGAAACTTAGTCAAGTATTCAGATAATATATTTAGTTACCATTGTCAGTCATTGTATATCTTGGAGTAACAGCACCGTATATACAGGGGAGACTTTAACTATTCTCTTCCAATAACATGTTTTTATACTCAATAGGAACCATGTTCGGAGCAGAGGTTTTGAGATCTTAACAAGTTACCCCTGGAATTGATATACATGCGTACCGTGGTGCTGTCTAGAGGTTTCATAAAGTGAACCATTCCAGAATACACGAGGACTAGGCTATGACTTGCTGGAAGGATCAGCTTCTCGCTGGTGGTCAAATATTTAAACAATTGGAGAAACCGCTTGTAATTGAATGGCCGGAGCTGTGTCGTGTTGGAGTGACCGGTGAATGAGTTAATTGGTAAACTAACACTCATCCGGCGTTTCAGTGTGTGTTTTATCTGCTGACCAGTGCGTAGAACCTCCTGACATTTGCTATGTAGAAGCGACCGGAATCCGGTGGTGTAAAAACCCTCCCTTGGGTATGGGATGTCTCCACCGGCTAGCAAGAAAAGTGGGAAAGTAAGTGTCTTCTTTGACCCAGGCACGTCCCACGGCCTCCCCTATGACCCTTCACACCGGCCCCATTTTCAAACTGACAAAGCAATTAAAATCATTATACCTTGATATCTAGAGCGAGGCAAGAATTTGAAATATCCTTTTCGATCCCCATTTAAGTTCATTGAAGAAAATCTAGGGGCCAACAGGGTTTAGAACGGCATCACATACAGGTCAACCTGGCTGTTACCTTTATATCTGTCTACAAAAGCGCGCCACGTGTTTTCTTTTTAAAGCACTCTCATAAGAACTCCAATGCTCTTCTGGTTAAGTCACTTCCCCTTCATCTTTTAGTGCCTTTTAATTACCTTTATGTCAATAAATTTAGACGCCTATTTTTATGAGAGCTGGATTTGTAAATATTAAACTTTGCGACATCATACGCTGGTTTTAGAGGTCCCAGGCAACTCTAGAGGAGACACGAGGACTCGAGTCAGTAAAGTCTTGGATCTCTATAAACTACCACTTATATCTGTAAGTCCTTCAATGGTGGGTCTAGACAACAATCTGTCTATGCTGCAGTACATCTTCGTAACAGCTATGTAATTAAGGGAAATAGAATTCAGATCACGATCAGCGTGTCATGTAGGCTGACACTCACCATTAAGGTTCTCTGGCGCAACAGACATGCGGCCAACCCATCGCCCTCTCTACATTATCAAGACCGACCCAAAGGTCATAATATCTTACAGCGCGACTTATCCTCTCTATGTGTTATAATAAAGTTCGATCCATTGAGCCACCAAGTTAGTAGTAGAAGGTACAAAGTTATTCTCCGTTACTTATAAATTGTTACTTGAAATTCTATTAGGGACTAGTCCCTGCAATCTTTACCTTAGACTAATTATTCTGCCGATCAGACAGATGGACCTTGTAATTAAGAGCTATACTTAGTGTATCTCCTCGCAGTACACCAATTTGGGTTTCTGTGAAAGTAAAGACGACAAAAGTCAAGTGTTCAGTTGTAGTGATTTTTATCAGGTTGGAAATTTTCGATGAATTGTTTTTCTATTGTTCTACTTATCTACCTCAATCTGGAATCAGTAACCAGTGCGATTTAACAAGTGCCTAGTTTGTAATTTAAGTCTGAGTGTATTTCTCTTAAATAACCCCAGTCTCAAGAACTATCTAACTGTCAAAAACCATAAAGTATTAGTTAACGTTACGTACAGATTAGCCGTTATATTTGACGTAGTAATCAACTTAACTATCGAGATTATTGCTTCTTAATACATAATCAGCCACAATGATTTGAGTGGCACTTATATATATATTTTTTGTATAAATATATATATATATATATGATACTATATATCGTGAAAAATACAACTGTAAATGGTTATTTTGTATGGCGCTTGTAAAATATATTAAGTCAGAACATTTCTGTCAATAAAGACAAAATGACATGTTTTAGATTTAAGTGAGACTAATGGCGATTAGGGAAGACACTTATATACATGACAAATAACTTATTCAGATACATATGGTGCACTCCGAATAAGCGTATGTTGGAGTCCATGTATCCTGGCGTTATGTTGCATACAAAATATGTCAACACTTTTGTCATAAAATGCCGTATGTTCAGTTATTTTCACATGAATAAGCTGAGTGTTGATCTGGGGTGGGTTTATAAAAGGTATACTCTGGTATTATTTAACTTCACATCAATCTATAAATCTCTTTAACTAAGTTGTTATTTTAGCCTGTATAATCCATTGCTGTAATGTTACTGGTATATGCATAAGAGTCTGAACTCGCTACAGACGTCTAGGAGTCTTCGCCAAACAATAACTATTTCCTCGGTAGACGCTGTGTTAAAAAAGCGGATCAGAGTTTAGATGGTTTAAAAGTCCGACCGGTTCTTCTTGTTAACGTGTCTGAGATGGATTAACCTCCAGAACTGTTTTTCATTGAAAACTGACATCACGGAATGCAGCTGTGCCAATTTAAGTTGTTATAAGTATAAATAAGTTTTTTGTTCGTTTTATTTCCAGGTTGTTCTTACTGCTGCTTACCGTGTCACTATTTGTAGGAACAAAGTCGGTAAGTAACACATATTTCCTGTTGTTCTTCCTAAAATCTATCTTTTTGTCGTGGAATAACTTCACTTAAAACAAAAAGTAACAAAATTATTTACTATGTGTCCTATTATTTGTTAGGATAACTTTTGTATTACTTTATGGAAACACGATTACAGGTAAAACAAGATCATAAACAGAATAAAACAAAAGCTAAACCATGCACACAACGAAAAATGGCACTATAAAGTTGTAAATAATACGTTCCAACATTTTATAATACACAACGAGATGAAAGGCAAGGGCAGTTTAAATTAGCTGATCAAGTCAATAGCGTCGATAACTTATATAAAATATGACAGCTGAACGTATACAATTGCCTTCTTAAAAACTGTGTTAGTATTATATATACACCTTAAACGATGACTGCCTACGTTGTTTATATCTGTGATGCGTTGAACTTAGCCTGTCAAACACTGATCTAAAATTGTACAGGTACGCAAAATCAGCTCATTTTATTTTCTGACAATACCGCATCTATTTTGAAGAGAACCTTAAGTTCCTGAGGCTCTCTGGGGTCGGTAGTCGTCTATTCAGTTTCTGATATTAACCCAACTAACGCAGTTTTTTTTATTAAATAAATGACACTCAAAGTGACAAATATTTCACTTCAAAAACTGTATCAGCCAGTTAACTATAAAGCTGACATTTGTGACTGAATGAAAACGTTTATGTCGACATTCCGATTTAACAGTCTGAATAACACTAAACATACGTACATTATGGAGGCATACATACTAGTTACCCCGTACGTATATGCGTATATATTCAACTTCTCTGACACAAACTATCTATTACAACATTTGCTCGGAGAACACGTGGACACATTAAATGTATATTAGGAGCTCTTTAGTGTTGACTAATTTTATAGTAGTGACAGTAAAAGGTGTTACATATTGAAATTCTTCACCAGCTGTGCTGTAATACCTACCTGGGTCTAAGGTAAACTTGAATCCTCTTCCCAGACCTGATACCAGCTGTTGTTTTAGTGTGTACTTCGTATTCGCGTTGACTAGAGTCCTACCGTCAACAATACGTTGACTAGAGTCCTACCGTCAACAAAAATGGTGTGTTTTTACCATGAATCTGGTATTTTTTTGGGGCTGGCATTAAACCAAACGTGTATCCGGTTTCAAATGCATTTTAATACATTGAATGTCTCACTATTTTAAGATATCAAATATAAAAAAACTGCATGCGGTATACCTGTTATAGGAGAAGACTCAAGACTCGAGACCCGGAATGCGACGGTCGGGTCTGTCTTTTAAATACTTTTTTTAATCAGTTATTATGCACAAAGAAAATGTATAGATTTTTGGTCTGTAATTGGGCCATTTCTGACGCGGTACTCCAGGCTTCATAGAATAAACAAAAAGAGGCCCGGAGCCCCAGAGGGCATTAGGCCAGTGGTAGACTTTTCCACGAGCTTTACCTGCCAGGGGTGACTAGGTGTAATGTAAACTCCGAACTATAACTGCCACTGCAGAGGAACACACACTATATACCTGTCCTGGCGGCTACTACAGGTAGATTTTGATCCATGACTGCACCTTAATTGGCTCACCTGTAACATGAAAACTAACACAACTGTTAAGGATTGCAGTTACACCTATGTAAAATACATTGACGCGAAAAATACACACAAAGCAAGAAACCTTATTTGTGACTTTTGCAATATGATAGTGGTGAATGATTTCAAGGTAAACAGACACGAATCTAGAAAATGCCGTGTACTAGTTATTAAATATGATTTGTGTTTGTATACAATCCACTAGGTGCTTGATGTAAATCACTCTGAGGTGTTTTGGCAGCAATACATACACCAACGATATATTTTAATTTGTCATTCAACGTTTATAACAGTTAGGACAATTTATTCCAGACAATATTATACCTGTGCTACATTATCAATATATTCTAAAATTTATTGCAGAGTATTTCAAACGAAACAGCCAAGTTCTTTTTTGTAATAGTTGCAGAATTAATTACCACACTAGTAAAAAAGTTAGTTCAATCCATTTCAGACATTTGCACAGTGCACAGACAATTCAATATTTGACCAAATCTTAGTTTAACTGGGATATGCACTTTAACAAGCCCAGATAGTTGTCTAAAACTAACATACGATGTGTGCCGATTCTCAGAGACAATTATTTCTTAGTTAGGTTAACCCGGGCAACAAGCAAAGAAGTAATCGTTTGTAGGTTACGTGCACTGGTTTTAGAGAGTGCTCGCGTTCTAATTCTATTGTATATTGTGGTACAGTTTGATGAAAATGGAACAAGACATAACCTCCAATACGTCATGTAAACTAAAAGTGTATGTCTTTCTTAAGTTGCTTAGTGTATTATCATGACGATTTATTCCAGTACAGTTCATACCATCAAACATTGCTTTGAACAATTACCTGTGAAACATAAGATGTAAACTCTGATACACCTTATTTGTTAAATAATCAATTAGAAGATGACACAGTTTGAAGGTAGTTGACCCTTCTGTTGAATTTGAGCAAGTGGACCACTTGTTTAACTCTACTTTCAATTTCACCAAGACTCTTACAATTAATGCGTTTAAGGAGATATCGAATGGTTCATTCTGAATTACATATTTTTCTACACTTTAGTGAAGCTGTAATTTTGGTTCGGTAAATGGTCTATTATCGCCAGACTCTTTAAATCACGAGTATGTATAGTGTTGAACAGGTCAGACCAAGAATAATCGAATATTATTGCAGAAGGTGGTTTTTATCTTACAATCTTGATTTCTCCATTCTCAGATGCATGCGTTGCCTGACTTCTCGGCTGGCAACCTCCCCACGGAATTAACCGAGCCTTACGTGAGAAGTTACAAGTTGTACTCTAGATGCTCATCTAAGTTCCTGACTATACGCTTTGGAAGACGCGACGTTAATGCTAGAGGAAGGCCATCAAATAAATACGGTAAGTTGGGAGTGACTCTTGGAGAGTGATTCCTGGAGTTTGTGTACTCAGAGTTTGCGGGAAAGAGGAACCCAATTATCTTGGAATTTTTTACACTATGCTCTCCACATTTAGGTGTTCTTCTTTCTCTTATTGTCATTGTTTTCGCCAGTCGATTGCGAGCGGTTCCTTTTTCTGTATCGTATCCTATTATTAATTAATTTAAACGTAGTTACATAGTTAATGATAATATGTTAACATGCTCTTTCTTTTTCGCTTGGTATCAGTGGTTACATATTGACGATAAATGTTGTACCTATAATTTTGAAACATTTTTACGCAGTTAAATTTGGCATTCTATGTACCTTCAGCAAAGGCCAATTCTTTCTAATTTGAAATGATTAAAATGGGCAGATAGTTTTGACAGAACTGCGAGCATGATGGCCCGGACAGCAGTAGTCTATAAACTGCGACCATGAACTATGGCCCGGACAGCAGTAGTGTATAATGCTTGAACTAAATACTATAACATTTAACATTGTTGTTGTTCGCCCCGTTTCTATACATTGCCTCTGGCTACCGAACCTATTTCACTATTGTTTCCAATTATGCTCTTGTCAGCAGTTTTACAAGGCTAACGTTAAATCATTCTAACTAAACGAGAAGATTCAGAATGTGATATCGGCGGTACGTTATCCAGACTCTCATACTCTCCTTCATAATATTCGTTACAAGATAATTAAAATCTTTCAGGCAACACCTTGCAATTGTGCAAGCATCAGTCTAAATCAACGAAGTATTATCTACCTTAAAAGATACAAAGATTTCAGCATCAAATTATCTTCATAAGACTTTTTACCAGGCTTTGATAGTGACCAGATTTATGGTTCATCCGTTTAACATTAGTTTATTTTTCCGTTTTTAATTTTTTAAATATTGACAAGATTTACATAATTTTGGTGCTTTTAAGCTTTTTTAACTTGGTCAAGACTTGGCTTAACTAGCACTTCAACTTATGAATCTCATGAGGACAAGTTTTGCCTGTTTTCTATTCGTATCCCTGTCTCCATCATATACTTTATATATTTAGCTAATATACAGTCTAACTGGGATTATATGTTTCAGCAATATTATGTTGGCTTAAAATGACATGTTTTCAAATATGTCATCAGTGTTTAGTCCAACTGACAATTACATTATGATAGGAAACACACAACGCCCTACTGTACTAACCATACTTTTGCTACATGCTTGGATCACAAGCTGTGTTGCTTGGTATTCGTTTACTGGGACGACAGACTTTCATTGTGTCGGTTCCACAATAAACAGCCTGTACAAGTGCTATTTGTATCATACTTTAGCCGTAAACACAAAATGATTTGAATATTCACGCTCTACTTTCAACAGCGAAGACATAATACATAAGTAAAATATCTCTATAGAACATTATGTCTGGTCCTTGGGACATTATATTCGTCTAGGTGTCTATATATTTGTGATGTATATTGGTGCTTCATATATCTGACTTTCGGAACAGCGTATACCTATGTATACATTGCATGGTTTAGCGCCCTGATACAGGGGTAGCATTGTCAGTTATACAGTGTAGTAACCCCATCGACCTTTTCATTTTGTTCATTCCAGTGAGAAAAAATGAACGTAAGACTAGGGTGCCTTAGTTTGAACCAGTTGTATTCTATAGTATAGAATAGACACGTGTGTACAATCTCTATATACGAAGATGTGAAAACCCTTTGTATATTATCCAAAAGAAAGCCTCTATAGTCGTAATACTCAGAGAGTATTTCACCAACACACTTAGAGTTACACTATATACAATGTCTGTTTTTTTCGTTCAATCGACACAGAATTGAATAACCAAAATCGAACGCTGAGGAGGTATTTATATTGCCAACAAATACAAGAATACTACTATTGATGATCAAGCACAGTTTGTATGCTAAGTTCATCGAATGTCTCAAACTATTGAATGTAACTCGATGCCCGAAGTTGGTACTGGTGACTAAACCTGTTCACGTAAAAATGCATACAATCCATAGAACATTGTTTTATTTATTATTTGAGAATTAAGCCGCTCGGTCATAAGAGCATATTATTCGTTACGCTTGAAACGATTATGTTAGAAAGAAGACAACTTACAAGAACAAGTTAGTTTTATATTAGTGTACGAGTCCAGTTTAACAGGCAAATCCACCCAGTAGTTAGAAAAACTAGCAGACAGCGCGTCGTAATAGATGAGTTTCTTGTGCCCTTATTTTTGCGCAATTCTTTTTCTTGTGTTTATAAATAAACACCCTATGGTTTTTGTCTAAGCTATCTAGGTAACTTCAACCCGGTTGTCTTATTTACTCTTGATAAATGACAATCCTAAACTGGATTGCACAAGTTCTTTTGACGAAAAAAATAAATAAATAAAAATTACTTCCAACTGATGTTTGTGTTTTTGTCATTGTGCGAGTTGACGATTTTCAGCTGTGCGCAAATCTGAATATTAGTTATGTATTCTGTAATGGAATATGATGGAATGAATTCTAGACTGAAATAAAAAAAAAAAAATTTGGCAAAGCAACTGTTAGATCATCTACAACATACACGGGAAGCCGTTCGGCAAGCAGACAACTAACTACATATATATTTAACTTTCTAAACTAACTACATAGACAGATAAAACTAACAATAAAGGAATAGTAAATGATAGACTCTTGGCCTGCAATAAGACAATCGAAATTTCATTTCTCATACCTGTCGTCAGATATCTGAATTGAATATCATAAACTTACTCATTAAAGCCTTTTAGGCTAGTCATTCCAAGTATCACATGTTGTAAACTAGCACTGTAATCATCACCGTTCTTTATAAAGTATATTCAAAGCTATACCGTAGTCAGAGTGATATATATGTAGCTAAACCAAATAGAAATCATAGTGGAATTCTGTATGTTTCGTGACTCTATTGAAAACCCAGGCACCAGAATACACACATTTACACTGTACGAGAAAATGAATGTATTTTAGAGTGAATTGCACTTGGAATACTAAGTAATGTTGAGATGACTGGTCTTCAGTGTGGATAAATGAAAGTATAACTTTCAGCAGTTTGTTCCCATATGTTTTTATATATATTCATTGAGAGATTTGGATGACATGTTTGAACAGGGAACAGCCCGTATGTAGTATAGGCAGCGGCGACAGTTTTTCAATGGGCTGGCTTTCGAGCAATTCGATAACTCTCACACAGAATTAAATATGTTTTATGGACAGTACTGCTAAAGAAACTGTTAAGTGCATACCTGAGGAATATATGTTCACTTTTTTTTAATTTATTTCTTTTGCTAATAGGCCTTTTTGTGAATGAAACCGTTATCGAAATATCGATATTTCACAAAGATTAGGTTATTGTACACAGCAAACCCATAATTAACAAGAAAATGACGTCAAACAGTTAATGGCCACCCCACGTTTATGGTTTTGTTGGTTTTTGTTTTGTTAAAGGGTGGGTGGGGGGGGGGGGGGGGGGGGGGGGTAATTTA
>JAVFBZ010079153.1:0-26409 GCA_032466195.1 Katharina tunicata | reverse complement strand
TTTTAAAATTTACAAATTGTAACATTGATATCTTGATTATAATTGTATTTGGTCTTGTAATATTTCACTCATGTTTACTTATCTATTGTACATATGTTTGTCATGTTAATATATAATATGTTACTGTTCCTCTCGTGCCGCCCATGGGTGGTCTTTAGAGTGTAATAAAGAATTGAATTGAGTATACAGGAATATTTGGGATAGAACAAGTCTCTCGGGATTTTATTCCCGCCATGTATGTTTATATAGAAATAATGTTCTTTACTAGTTGGTGATGTCAAACAAAATACGTCTTGTTAAAGCGGCATTTACAAGCTGGGTACATAATAAAAAAAGCATGTTAGACTGTATTTAGCTGCTTTGTCTGCATATTCATTTCCTTTAAAGTTAGCATGGGCTGGTACCCTAATCCTAAACTCACTCACCTATTGTACTAAATATTACTTACTTATGACAGCCGTTATTCTAGTTTTATATAAATATGTCTTACTGTTGATATCAACCGAAACTTGAAAAAGATCTCTGGAGTGAGATAGAATCGTTGTGTATAAAAAATTAAGAAGTTGTTATCCATACAAAGTCTCCTTTCTCCTTATGTTTATCCATCTTCTAAATGTTATACAATGGAGCTAGACAGAAACAGGTTGTCAGAATTGTTAACAGTTCAGGTCATTTTGACCACACAGTTTGTTTGTTTAAAAAGTTTCGATGACTCCGTCTCGAAAAAAGAATTCAAATGTTCAAAAATGTTCATAACGAATTCCGCCTTATTTTAATGATATGTTTGTACGGTGCAGTTCAAAATCCCATACTCTTCGTTCTACTGTGAACAACAATTTTTGCACACCTATAATAAGAACAGAATTGTGTAAAAATAGTCTTTCTTTTAACAGAGCATCTCTGTGGAATAGAATACCGTTAAGCATAAAATCTTGTAATTCTTTACAATGTTTTAAAGAATTTTTTTACAAACATCTATTACACTATAATATAAACAATTCCTAAACACAAGCACACTAGTCACATATATGTCAGTGAGCTTTTCTCAATTCTAACGAAAGAAAAGAACAATTTTGCAAGGAAGGTGAAGGAGGCTTTATACATTAAGTCAATCAAACCTGCTATGAACAGAGACAATGGTCTTGAACTGCTTGCTCTATACAACAGAATTGTATAATATACTATGTAGCGAAAGCCCAGGCCACACTATTGTTTTTTGTAGGTGGGCTATTACATAATGATTGGGTATATAAATAGACTGGAGAGAGTAGGGTATTTAGTTTGATAAAGTTTGACGCCCATGTCAAACGAAAGTTCACTAGCATATATGTGACTAGTGTGCTTGTTTTTAGGAATTGTTTATATTATAGTGTTCACCAAGCCGATGAATCTTTTTGGATCTATTACACTGTTTATAATACATTCATTATTTTTACAGAACATATATACATACATATCAAATCTTTATTAATTTATACCTTAATATATTTTTGTATAAATGTTGATATATATATTAATTAATTTGTAAATATCGTCATATTTGTGGAAGATTAACCTTACTGGTTGAATAAGTTGCGAAGAAAAATAAAGATCATTATTTTTATTATGTCGCTTGAAAGTTATCACAAACATACACGTGTCCGTTTATTATCACAAAAAACCGTTAAATGTTCTTAAATATTTACACATTGTACTTGATATTTACCAAATATCCACATATCAATAAATGAACATAAAATATGTTAAATACCGGTACCCTAAAATATTTGGGCATTTAATAAGTTCCATTACAATTATTTCAAAAATAATAAAATTCTTACTATCACTGGTTTTAGTAGCGTTTAGTAGCTGGGAACGTAACAAACCATAACTTTGATCACCAAGCTCTATGTTGTCTTGAAAATATATTCTTTCTAGTGGCTCCATACTTTTCCTCTCGTAAAAAGTACAGTTAAAAATAAAGTGAATTTCATCCTCAATACTATTATCTTCACATAGCTGACAAATTCTTTCGTTAAGCTTCCCCCCTCTATATATAACGACCTCAACACATAGAGGTAAAACCTCAAACCTAAATTGGGCTACCACAGAACGTTCAAAACGAGAAATATTATAAAAAAAGGTATATTTCTGTTTTCGTGGCACGTTTAAATGTTATATATGTCCTCAATTTTGGTTTTGTGAAAACACCAGTGGACCAGTTGGGTGATACATGGTCATTAAGCAATTTCATTTTGAAAGTTCACACTTTGTTATATTGGCATAACAGACCCACATGCCTGTCCCATATAATATGTCTTTCACATGAGAAGTCCATGTTCCTTTACTACGTATACCCATAAAGGCATGTTCACACGGTGCGACTTGTAGTATCAACTCGTCGAATTCGACCCGTCGTATCAACACAAGTTGCATGTGAAAGGTCGAATGCGATGCGCTTCTCGCGAGAACTTAACAAATAACGTAACTTCGTTGCTATTATTTTACTTGTTGTAATCGTTGCGTTTTATTTGCCATAACATTTCACGGACACTGTAAAACCGGATAAACAGCTGATCATCGGCGAAATGGAGCGCCTTCGGCCTTGATTACATTGGGAAAAAATTGAACGAAGGGAGGTAACTCCATTAAACTCAAATGGTACAATTTGATTTGCTGAACCTTTCGACTCATAGAAAGAAATTTTACAATCAACTCGCTTTCGACTAGTTGAATACAACTAAAGTCGCATCGATTTGTTCTGTTCACACGCTTCAACTCAGTCGAATTCGACGAGTTGATACTACAAGTCGCATCGTGTGAACGCAGCTTAACAAATAGAAACTCATCCAGCGAAACCAAGCGATTCCATAAGCAAAAAAACTTTTCTTAGAATATCCCATATCTCCATAAATAGCAGAAGAGTTAACTTATGGACACCAAAAAGTATCCTGGTGATCTTTTAACAACATTTATACAACATTGGTTAATTTTAAGGAAGGTACAAATCCATGTATTTGCCTGGTTTATATCTATTTACACCATTGTCATTTATCACGTCGTTAAAGTAGAAAACATCAAAATCACATTCTATCTTATATTTGTTATCCTACCATTTAAAATACATAATTGACAATCCTTCAAGTAAAAAATGTTCATGATTATTTACAACGTGGTCAATATTGTGGCGGGTAAACGTACACAGTTCATTGTCGATTTCGTTTATCGACTCTTTTAAGTTACCGCCGATAATTTAAACCGAAACACTTACCAATATACCCATAAACTGAAAATCCATCAAAGTTCTGTTTGGTTAAATTCTGACTATCTGGTCTTAGTGTACTGAATTTTCCGTGAAACTAGATTTAGATATAATTATTTTGCCAAAAAGCTGGTTAATTTGTTGTTAAATTATATTAAAAGCTAAACTTAATTGATAAATTCAAAACATGTTATTAAATGGAGATTTCCTCGGTTTTCGTTATTGGCTCTGATCACTTAGGTAACAGTTTCATGTTTACATTCTGGCTTTCGTTGCAGACATTTTACAACAGCACTACGCTAAGTGGTATATGCCTTAACATATACTGTGCTGCTAGTGACGGCTGTTCGTCGGTATTTGCTCCGTATGGAACTCCATGTGGGAATAAGAAGGTAATTTTATAAATTTATTTCACCTTTATATTTATAATCACTGGTGTGAATAATATAATTAGGTGTAATTCAATTGTGATGTACCCACACAAAGCGGAATAACTTATACAAACTTCTCAAAATACCAAATAATTGATGGTATGTGATCGGATATCTTAATGGTGGTGACTATCAGATTTATCCACTTGAAATCATATTATATAAAGCGTTTTAAACTTTAACTTGCCGAATAAATCCTATTTTATTACCACTCACTGACGATGCTGATGTTTAAAGAAATGGCCTGTGCGCGCCCCTACCTATGGAATGGTTTACATCACATCTGTTATGGTGTTTAACGCCATGATTAAGTATTATTACCTAAAAAGTGTCAGTTTCTCAGCTGCGCACAGCTACATTGACATATCTGTTGATCGGATAAAGTTATATTGGTGCAACAGCTTGCAACTACATTGATAGATGTTGGGAAATCTAATTTGTTTGTTTGATTAATTTTACGCTGTTCATAAGGTGTTTTCACTTCTATGACATCGTTCGAGCCCTGTGGACCAAGGGTACAAGAAGCTCCCACCAGCTTCTGATCCCTGAGCGGAGTTCATACATTAATACAGTAATCAGGGTCAGTCTTTCGACTTTTTTGCTTTACAGTGGTGCGTACAAAGCCAATGTGTTTCGTCACGAATAGCTCCTGAAATGGACGGTACGTATCTTTATTTTAACACTTTTCTTTCAAACCAGATTATTTTGTTTTACCCAACAGCGCCATAGTTTATGCAGATTAAAGAACAACAACTCTGACTAAATATTAACCATACTGGACAGAGCCCCGGAATATCTGGGAAACGTTATATAGTGATTTTGGTAGTCTATTTGTTCTTTATAATATCTGTGTTATCTACGATAGTGATGTCACCAACTTAAACGAAAATAATTAAATTCGTATGGCTGCGTTGTTTTAAACCATACAACAATTTTACGCCAAGGTTTCTGTAGAGAGATTTGAAACCGTTCTCTCAAACCCAGATATCGTTATAAGTGCGGGTAGGGTCATTTAACAGACTTTCCTGGGGCAGACATTGTGACGCAAGAAGGAAGACATTCAACTAAACACCGAGTGAAGATTTCTTCTAACTGTATTTATCACAGAGTGATAAACAGTGAACAATATAACTCTACATCTGTTCGACAGTAACAGTAACATTAACAGTTCTGTGAAAATAAACATAAATAAAACCAAATTGTCATTGATTTGCAAAATTAACATGTAGTAAACAAAATACACGATATTGATCAAATCAGCATATTAAACTACCTTTTCTCAACACTTCATCTTGCCTGAGTGTGCATTGTCGAGCAATTGAATAATCAAATAAAATATTTAAAGATAGCACTGAAGCTCAAAATTATACTGTCAGAGATTGCATTCAGCTTGCACAAACACATTGACTAAATAAACACTGCGGTATAAACGAATGATCATAAGAGATACGTATCCCTAATTGTCTTAATTAATATGGACAATCGCAGTTGCTTTCGGCGCCAAACAATAAAAAGTCAAATGATTTCGAATTAACATATTGATCGACATGGTAATATTTCACAAATTGGAGAATTATGCGAATACACTTTACGTATGTAAACAACTCAAATCTCAAAGCATGTAAGCTGTTTCAAATGAAACAAAATAACGTTGCCTTTAATTCGGATAAAGTACTGAATTAGGCCGCTGCATGCACAATTTAAAATGCACTTTACTTTCATTATGCTTACCGTTTGTTCACATGAGCTGACCGTGACCTAATTTGACCGAAGCACCTAGACTGTCATGGAGGCAATGCAAATCTGCATGTACATAATAATAAACTACACTTTCTTTCAAAGTTCAGGAAAATAAAATAACACAGCCTAAGCCACGTACCTGAAGAGTGAATCTTCACCGTGATTCAAACAAAAAGTTATTCAACGATATTAGCTCATAACTTTCTACAGCCTGCCGCTGCACCTCGCTGCCTTGCCGCCTCAAGTTTCTCGCGCGTCTGCCTAACAGAGGTGCGTTTGTGTTATCCGTGCATATCTCCTTATTTGGAAAATAATTTCTGCAGATACGGAAAATCGTCCGGAAATAGCCGAAGCTGTCCGGCCAGATGTTACAATTCAACGCACATGTTGTAATGCTAACACTAACCATAACTCTAACCCAAGTCCTTTTTACAGATTGATTAATTTTTAACTCACCCTAACCTTAACACTTAATCCTAAGTCCTGTTTACAGATTGACTAATTTTTAACTTTGAAAATTTTCAGTTGTTGTTGTAACATCTATTAACAAGTCATCAAATCACCGACAAAACTACAAGAGTTGTCGTTCATTCCACTGTAAGCAAACCATTCCATTGGCTGCCCAACCTCATTTCATCATTTTTTCTAAATAAGGAGATATGCACGGATTTCACAAACGATCATATGCTAACGTTCACAAGTCCTAGATTGCAGGCTAACTAGTTGGCGGAGCTTACTGCAACTGGCACACCGTAATTACGCGAGTCAAATGCTGTCCAGTCAATGTCTGCATGAGCGCTTTCCTAAAGCCTCCATCCCACCAAACTAGTTCTCACTACCTTCTGGAAAATGTTTCCCAAACGGGCTTAAACTATGTGCGAACGGAGTGAGCGTAGTAGCAACTGTTTACGATCTGTTTAAGAACTTAATGGACGGGCTCGGACTGGCTTGGACGGGAAGGGTGCTGTAGAACTTTAAGCCTGTTCAAATTTTCCCCCATCCTGCATTAGACTGAGTGACAACGTTTTTAACATGAGATGGACGTACAACGAAATGAATTGCCGTACTATGAACGGAATTGCCGTACTTCGATCCTACTAGGGACGTGTTAGCACGTGGCGTGGTCGAGCATCAATTAGCAGTGAAGCGTTCAACGGGAATGAGAAATGACAAGAACGCGCTGGATTTTTATAGCCCTCAAGCCAGGACTGGATTGCACACTCACTAGGAGCGCGTTTGAACGCACTAAGAACGAGATGAGGACTAGTTGAACTGTCTATGAACGGGGTGGTTAGAACAAACGAGTTAGAACAAGCTGCGAACTAGTTAGAATGGGTGTGGATGTATTGGGAACGAGGTTAAACTAGTTTCGGCAATTCCGTTCGTAGTACGTCCATCTCGTTTTAAGTACGTTGTCATTCCGTCTAATTGCAGAACGGGGAAAATTTTCACCAGACTCAAAGTTTTAGTTCACCCTTCCCGTCCAAGCCAGTCCGAGCCCGTCCACGAAGTTCTTAAACAGATCGTAAACAGTTTCTACTACGTTCACTCCGTTCGCACACAGTTTGAGTCCGTTTGGGCAACATTTTCCAGAACGTAGTGAGAACTAGTTTGGTGTGATGGGGGCTTTATATACATTATTTGGCCAAAGTTTCACATTCTACGCCGACCACAACCCGTTTTACGATTTTCTAGGACGGGTTAGGGCGTTTTAGAGAACTAGTTTGGTGTGATGGGGGCTTTACAGACATCCCATTTATGGATTGTATACAATTTATTTTGCACATGAAACTTGTTTTATTTAACTTGTCCATCAAGTTTAATTCGTTACAAAAGGATTAATCATATAACTATGTGCCTTGACCACGTGACACATCATATAATTTTACGTATCAGATTGCTTGTATCGGTATTTTCTGAACCGGGGCAATGGTTATGGTTGAAAACACTAAATGTGAAGCGATGTGCAGCAAATAATTTTACACAACATCTCGAAGTGGGTGGCACACACAAATTAACATTTTCTATTCTCTTTTTTTCTAAATTTATGTCTTTTAAAAGGGGTAAAGTTTGTATCCCTTGGTAGATATGGGTGTTACGTGTCGTTGTATCAGCTCTTGCTGTGTCAAGTCAAACTTTGAGTTATTACACATGTTTTTTCTTGAAACGTTAAAATCAGAAAAACAGTAAAAATTCATATTTGTACGAAAGTGGGGCTTTCCTTTATTTCGCATAGTTCTTTATACGTGTATTTTGTTGAAAGACAATTTAAATTATTTATAAAGAGAGAACGCTGAATGGATTCAATTTCCTTTTGTACGACATTTTGATTTCGTGCTTTACCATCTGAACAATAGAGACTGCTAATAGAGTCTCAACAGATACCTACCAAGGGCTGAGATTATCTCCCCTTGTTGTCAGAGGAACTTTCGAAGTAGCATATTTTGTTGAAGATATTATTGACAGTTCTATATCGTCATACAACAAAAAAAATCCACTTGATATCTTTCATGTCTGTTTGATAGAAACCTGTCCATTTGGCGACAGCCCCGGTATCGCACAGAATGGCAAAAGGTGTACTGAGTTAGTACTGGAATCGTATAAGTGTTACGAGCCCATTGTTCGTCAAGTTTGCTGCCAGTCATGTAAAGATATTGAGCGAACTGATAATCCAGGTAAGAGGTTTTGCAACTTCTAACTTTTTGTGTTTTCATTATCTTAAAGTCACATGCACACTCAAAATTAGACTTTCTACAAATCCTGGTTGTCTTGAATTTAACAAGTTTTGAAGTTTGTTCCTAAATTAAAACAGTCAGTTGAAATAAAAAATGATTGAATTGGCAAAAGGCATGTACTTTGAATACGTACTCTGAACTCAGCGTAAAGAAGGCTAGCCTTTTTTGCTCATATGTATCAACAAAACCTTTGATCTAACCGCCTTGAATGAACTAAAATGTTATGTAAAAAATTTGAATATGGTAAGGGTTCAGGCTTATAACGACTGACTTGGCCCAGATTTGACAGCAAATTGAGACGCCCTCATTTGAATAATCGGGCCGAATTTTTAGTTTCCAGTTGTTTTGTTATTATAAAACTTTCACTTAACCTACATATCTGAGGGTGGATTTAACGGAAAGCTTCCAGCTTTCTATTCTTGAGACAAATATTTATAACTCACGTGAGGCCATAATAACGCGAAATAAATTGCTTTTGCTTGCATAATTTGCCCGTACCGCTACATACAGTACAACGTTCAGTTCCGTCCATAATTTTAAAGGTCTGTCCCTCGGAGAAATTCTTCTGACTTTCTTAATGAAAACTCTCATGATTGCTTCAATTAACTCTCACCTTTTGAATACGACACAGCTTGTTTCCCATCTTATCTCTGTACACACGTTTTAGACAAGAAAATGAACCATACCGACGTAAACAACTTTTCTTGTATTGCTTTATATGATGTAAACGTAGCCGGTCGATAATTTCCTATTTGCATATTTATATATCTATTTTATTTTTATATTTTTTAAATATATCTTTAGATTGCTTATATGGTGATCGAACTCCAAATTGTAAAACCATTGAAGCACACCAATGTTATTTGGAATCAGTGTCTAATCTGTGTTGTGAGCGATGTCCTCCTTTCTTACGAGTTCCTCCAAAGCCTGGTAAGTCATGCCCCATAGTAGTTATAGATCCGTTACATTTTTTTCGTTTTTTTTACTTTCTTCAGTAGTACTGAAAGTGGTTTTCTGTATGCGGAGGCGATGTCAGTGTAGATGAAAGCGAAACCTGAGTAACACATCTAAGTAAAACATGCGAATTCGTTAAATTGTTAGATTTCGTCATGGGCGTGAAATAACTCCAAGCACGGAGTGAAACTTCAATTAATCCATCAACGATTTTCATCCCAGTTATTGCTTTATCTTAACTATTAGGTCCTTATAAAATACACTTTATCCCAGCACATTCAGTTGGGTGCGGGGTTTCTTTTGAATTACCCATGTCCTTATAAAATACACTTTATCCCAGCACATTCAGTTGGGTGCGGGGTTTCTTTTGAATTACCCATTTTACAAGGCACCTATCTATGGACAGATAAAATCCCTATCATTTGATTGACTTCCCTCGGTCACATTATAAATCATGGAGCCGGAAAATTGTTATAAATATAAAATTATATCCATGTATAATCTATACGATATAAGTTTTACCCTGCTTCAATTTCGGTCAATTTCAACTTGCTTCTTCAAGCTAATAAAATACCACAGGAATCCAATTTCTGCTATGATCAAATCATTCTATTGTTTTCGCTCTCATATTTACAATATGTAAAATTAACCTCTTCAAAAAGAAATAAAATCAGCATTATACTTTCAGCAGATTTGGGCAAAGCTTTTGATCACCACAGTTGATCGTAAAGCAAGTCTTAATGGAACAATTGTAACAAAACGGATTAAAAACATGTTGTTTAGAAGCTATGAAGAGAAAAGGAACAGAAGACCAGAAATCAAACTTCAAAACGTTTGTGTTGCATAGGGGTCTACTTTTGGCCAGCTTTTATTCTGAATCCATATCAATTATATTTTAATTATGTGTGATCCAGAAATAACATTATATGGAGCGGTGCACCATGCAGCCAGTGTATATAGCCGGCATTAACATGTTATCTGAGATTTGATTATCGCCTATAAGAGCAAGCCTAAAGTGAAACAACCTAATATCCCCTCTTATATTCTCACAAGCTCTAGAAACTCCCACTGACCTTAGGAATTTCTAGCAAAACAACTCTTCCTGAACATTCGTAGCGCCTAAGGAAACAAACCATGGAATATTAGTTAATATGTCGAGGATTTATTGGAACACTAAGTTTATGGAAATCAACTTCTTTATTATTTCAAATGACGTTTCGACACATTTACTAGTGTCTCTGTCAAGTATAACATGAACTATCATGAAAATTAACTGGTTATATATGTACAAATATTTTTAAGTTCATAAACATAAATAAAACATTTTTGAGCAGTAGTGAAAACAGTGATATACAAAAAAACAGGTGACTGGTGATAAAGAGGTATATTTTACTGCAGGTATTCCTGATTAATTATGTTGCTTATTATTCATACGCGGAAGGAATAAAAGGTTTGGTTTGGTCCAACTCAATCACATCAGATGGGTTTCTCTCCAGGTGAACAGGTATGGATGACTTTAATAAAACACGCGACATGTTTGTGTGTTTTATTATAGGCTTAGTAAAACCTCTTCATATCAGTATGGATATGGATGACTTCTCATCCCTTTGAACTGTCGATCTTTTATGCTCTGACTTTAAATCATTCGAAGATGTCTCCCTGTTTCTCCAATATATTTGTCACCGCAATTTTGTCACCACATATTTGTTATGAAATTGTAGATCTAAGATTTCCACATATTAAATATTCATATAAATTATTTCAATTGATTCCTTGAAGAAAACACTACCTTGGTATCTCATACCAGCTAAAGTAAAACATTCATGGAATTTTCTGAACAGCATTCCTCTAATTTTACTGCAATAATACAAATTTCCTGGAATAATCTATACCCATGAGCCTGGAGCTCCAACGACTTTTAGAACAGTCTACTTGTGTTTTATTCGGGGTATATTCCTTAAAACTATTAATTTTTTTTTCAGTGCATTTTCCTTCTGAACTCAACGAAATATTTCCTGGTTAACGCTTATCAGACATTTATTCGCATCAATCAAAATTGTTGTCAAGTTTCCAACAAATAACTATTATCTATGTACAGGATGCGAATATGGGGATCAATCACTGACCTGTGGAAGTATTGCCCGTCGGGATTGTTACTACCGGGAAACAGTGTGTTGTGAAACATGTCCTCCCCTTAGTGACGATAATACTACAGGTAAGGTGCCACAGGTGCTTTAGGTGCCGATTGATTCTGATATTTTCAGAATTGTTTTTTATTTCTGATATTTAAAGTTTTTGTCGTTTATGGCGTCCGCCTCTGAATCGAACTACTGAAGAACTCTTCACAATGAAGTCTCGAAAACACTGCAGAAACGTACGGAATATCCTGACCGTTGTGTACTGATCTCAAACTACATCTACTTGCACTTGTGTTATGAAGAACTGGAGGGACTATCTTTCCAACAGAGATAATGCTTAAATTGACTTCACAATTTTTGGTTTTGTTAGTCGCTGCCCACTGTTGGAACACATCACCGTCATATAATTGAAATACTCGGGAGCAGGGCGTTAAGCACCAATCAATCAATGTTTTATGGACTCAATGTGTTAATTAGTAAACCGTTTGGTTCGTTGGCCTAAAACTAATATCAGGTATTTGTTTGTAGCCCAGCAATTCGGGTGACACGCCGTCTTATGAAATGAAATAACCTTAAATCCGGTTTAAAACCCAAACCAATCAATCAATCAATCAGTTGTAGCCAAGCAGTTTATCTCATATATGCTCATTTGGAAACCTGAAAAATGTCCCAGTCCACCTTGTAGTCGGGATGCAGTTGCCCAGCATATGTTCGGCAGATTTTCCTTAGATTAACTGTTTTTTTTACCTAAAATTAGATTAACTTCGACTGTAATGTATGTGTTCTGCAGAATGTCGCTATGGTGATAGGTCTGATCAGTGTTCTACCATCGAAAAAGCTCAATGTTATACGGAAGACAATCGAGGACAGTGCTGTGAGACATGCCTTCGATTGAAAACTGGACCCGCGGGTAAGTGGTCATGACAAAACATTTGTTTTCTCTTTACTTAAGCTATTTCAATGTTCTCCTTCCGGTGACTCCGAAAATGTATGTCTGTCTGTGTCCCTGTCTCCAAGGACCTTGGTATATAATGCTGTTGTATTTTTTTGCAATTGATCATCGTATATCATTGTTGTATTTTATTATAGTAAACCTCCATGTGTCAATGTTGTATTTAAATGAAGCAAATCATTGTTTTATTTTTGATAATAGACCCTTGTGGGATCTTGGCACTAAGTACTGTTATTATATTATTATGTACGTGCTTTATTCGTTCACTCTGCATTTTTGCTGTGTTCTAGGCTGTGAATGGGGTGACAAGATTTCGAACTGTAAAAATTTACCAGATTATATTTGTTTTAACGAAAAGTCGAAGGCTGACTGTTGTGAACGATGCAGTAATCCAGACAGCGGTAAGAAGAATAGCGTGGACTTTTAAAAAAATGTCAAACTTACTAATGTATTCTTTAAGTCCATCCTGCAACATATGGCGGTATTTTGAAGGAATGGGATTGGTTTAAGGTTAAGGTAAAATAAGTCCAAGTGCTTGTTTTCACAATTGTGAAGCAGCCATGTCTTAAATGACAGACTCAACATTTTCCATTTAAAAGTAGGAAACCGGGCGAAACAAAGAAAAATCAGTTCTTCCCCTGTCTTTATTTACATTGGTCAAATTCAGTTTCCGTTAATTTTGATGAATAAGACTAATATGTTAAGACAAGCTCCATCTGTGAATTTCTTAACCGGAATAAGCAATGTCGGGGAAATATGCTGTGGTAGAATCCAGAACTCAGAAATTCGCTCAGTTCCAAAAGTTTTGGACAAAGGGATGTTGATTCCCTGCGTCAATCCCGACGATGAAAGTTTGTTTTCTTTTGATATTTATAATATATAGTGCACAGGTCTATATATCCAATTGTATATATATTGGATCTTCAGTGCGTAGATCTCGACCACAACCTTGTCCCTTAGGTAACCAATAAATTGATATATCAAAACTATTAAATATGTCATTACAGCTACCTGTCCGTATGGGGACCGGATAAAGAACTGTGCCACCATTGAAAAACGTGATTGTTACTACAACTTTGATTCCTGTTGTAAAACTTGCCCTACCTTAATGGACATAAGATATCCAGGTACCTTACAGGTATACGTGTTGTATGTTTGTTCGTTTGTTTGATTGGAGTTTTACGCCGTACTTAAGGTTGTTTAACGCATATTAAAGATAGCAGGCCTGCCCAATGAGTGAAGGAAACCACCCTAAAAGGTTATAACAATACAGAAGACACCACAACATATTAACAGAACGCAAAAACAAGACACCACAACAAAACAGCTTCCTCATTCTATACCCAAAGTCAGATATCATATTATATATAGGGTATTATAAGTTACACCCTCTGGCTGAATGGGTATACAGGTGAATATTTCCTCTCCTTGGAGAGGAAATATTCACCTGTATACCGAACCAGCCAGAGGGTGTAACGCATTTATCACCATGAAGAGCTTTAACGCAGCAGCATTGAAAACCAGCCAGAGGGTGAAACTTATAATATTGGACACCGATCTTTCTGACGTTAAATGAACTCCCTACTGACGTAATTTCTTTGTTGCGACATAACCTTTTGAAGCACGTCACAGTCAAGGGAACATGGTATGACGTCAGTGGACTCTAATAGCGTCACGCAATGTCATTTATCTATCAGTGATAAATGAAAGGAGTTGCACACATTTTGTAATCAAAACTCTCTTGATGTATGAAATTAACTTAAAATCTTACTTAACTGAGATAAGTAAGTGTATAATAAATAGGTTATTGGATTGTATGGTTGTGTATGGACGAGTCCTGGCGCCCAGGGAAGTGACGAGCTTGCGAGTCGTTTCTTAGCGCCAGGGCCAGGACCAACCCTAACCCTAACCCTAACCCTAACCATAATAATATTTGGTCCACGAAATAATACTGTTTGGTATATTATCTTCAAATAAAGAAACGTACAGACCAGTCGTGAAATGATCTGTTTTCATCCTCAAGGATATAAGCGAACATGCGACAGTCACACGGGATGTGCACATAGTGCGAGCACTGACTGTCATATCTAACCTCGCATACCGCCTTGGTCGATCAGTGCTGCTTTCAAAGCTCTGAACTGATAGATCAAACCGATTCACGTTACAAACAGGAAGACTTAAAATACTTTGTACATTTTGAAAATGTATTCAGAGCTTTTAGAGGTGAACTTACACCATCATCAGAATGACTAATGTACAGTGTGCAGCTTACATAACAAATATATACATCTCACATTGAGAATAGTTCGCTTTACAACTTGGTATTTGATTGACAAAGAATACCAATTAAAACGAGGTGGACTAAGTCTTTCTCTATTGTTTTGTCGTTTTGTTTTTAACAAGTATGGTTAAACCACTATATGCTAAGATTAATTCAAACCGAGTCAATACTGCCGCTTTAATACCGATCCAAAACCGAATAGCGGGTGGTTGGGTTTTAGCCTCCTGCGCCCTGGTGCTCTTTGAGCTAAGGGTCATCAGGAAACCGATTTGTTGTGGTGTCTTAGTTTTGTCCTGTTAATGTATCGTGGCGTCTTCTGTGTTGCCAGCGTTGCTCATCCATCAATTGAGCTGGCACACCGTCTTATGAGTGAAATAACATTACGTACGGCGTAAAACCTCAATCATACAAGCAAATCAAAATCGAATAAATTATTTACTCTCTCTCTCTTGCAGAATGTCTTTATGGAGACCGGGCGCCATCTAATATCTGCCTCCCCATTAACGATGCTAAGCAAGCGTGTTATTCAGATAAGACTATTGAAGCTTGTTGTGAGACTTGCAGAAATCTGACTGACGGTTCCTCTCCAGGTAGTATTAACCTAACAAAATACTGAACTGAAAGTTTGAATACAGCTAAAAGTAAATAAGGATGACCATTGTACTTATAGTAGAAATTAAAATTAAACAAGAAATGATGCTAATGTAATTTTAGTCAAAATAAAAAATAAACGAAGCTCTGACTTGAGTCTCATATGGATAGAACACTTTTTCATTGTCATTATGTTGTTACACACCTGTCCTGCCTTGAAACGACACATGGTATGTGTTGACTTTGTAACCACCATAGTGTTCCAATTTGTACACTTTGTGACAACTTAACTTACTGTATTAAACACCAACCACGATTACTGGTTGTTCGCCATTAGAACCTACACAAACATAGTCAACATCCAAAACTCAATTTGAATATATTCCCACAATTGACCACAAAGGAATGTATCATCGTTGTTGCCGTAGAATAGAAGTTGCTCTTAACCTTTTTTTCCTTTTGTATACTATAAAATGTTGCATTTTTTTCTGGGAGTTTATTTCCATGATTTTTCCATGCAGTCTGACAGAAACTTTGTAAAAGCTATGGAAAGTTGCGTTTGATAACGTGTGTCAAATAATATTTAAACATTGTCTTTGCATTCCTGTTTTGAAGTTAGACCAAATGATCAAACGCATTGTTATATCGAAAGAGCCAGAAAGAGTAGAAAGACAACTTATATGGGTAGTTTCTACTATATTTTCAAGATGACAATATAGAAAATTGACCGAAACGTGCCAAGATCTTATAATAAAAAACGTTATCGTCCACGAAATTGTCTTTTGCATTTTGTGTTTTAACGCAGACAAAATTGCTCGATTTCAAACGGTTATAAGTCGAAAACGGTAAAAGATAGAGAAAAACAGTTCCAACCATCTCTGTGAGTAGTAATCTGGCTTACATTCAAATCAATTACATTCTAGCTCTTTGGTTTTGGCGCCATAGCCCTATCAACGTATATTATGGAAACAATCAATTCTGAACAAATTCTCTTTCAAAGTGTTTGGTTTCATGGTTACGTTGATGTTGATTTCAGGTGATGGCTCAAATAATGTGATACAATTCAAACTAAAATATTTATCGAAGCTAGCGAGATGGGACTTACAAAAGTAGACCTATCTGTTCTGACTTATGTTTTCCACTTTTTGTTTCAGACTGCCTGTATGGAGACCGGGCGGCACCGAGTGCCTGTCTTCCCCTTAAAACTGCTAAGCAAAATTGTTACTCGGAAAGTGCTATTGAAGCGTGTTGTGGGACTTGCATTAATCTTGCGGATTCATCTCCAGGTAGTATTAATCAAACAAAATATTGAACTAAAATTTGGAATACAGACAAAAATGACCAGTATAATATGAGTCGAAGATAAAAATTAATCAGGAAGTAATGTGGTTTTGTATTACTTTCGAGAAGGTCAAAATAAGGGATATATACCCAGTGCAATATTAGCCCAAATGAAATACAAATATACGTAATGCTCATTTATTTAGTCCAAAATAAACCAGTCGCTATTTCAGTGTCCCTGTATCAGTGCTTACCTTAGACAAAGATTCGCAGCCTTTGCCTGGATAAAAATGTCTTAGTTCTATCGTAAGCCTCTGTATCTCAGTTGGTTAGAGCGCTGGCCCGGCTAGCTAAAGACCCGAGTTCTAATCCCGGTGGAGGCAAGCAACATTTTCTTTCTATATACATTATACAAAACATATATATACAAATATAAAATATATACAATTATCATTGTAGTTTATATCGAATTTAAAAATAAATCAAGGAATACCCAGTGTAACGTTTATTAGTATTGAAAGCCAAAAAATAGGCCAAAAGTGTCCAGTATAATTTTATCGAAAGCCAACATAAGCCATAAATATCCAGAATAATTTTAATGAAAGCCAAAAATAATCCATAAACGTCCAGTGTAATTTAATGAAAGCCAAATATAATCAATACGTGTCCAGTGTAAATTTAGTGAAGGCCGAATATTCGAAGTTAGATGAGTGCATCGTTCTTGTTCCAAATCGCATATTCCCAGTAGCTTCCGTCCCCTTTGATTAACGGCCTTTGTGTAATGATCGGCTATTGTTAAGTTCATTTGCGCCATATCTGGCGCTGCAGGTAATACTTTAATCGCATGTAGATAAACGTATTCTATAGTGCATAAAGTACATTACATACCCATAGAAATATACATAGAAAGTGTTACAGCAGAGAAAATACAGTAAATAATTGAGCAAAATTTTAGTTCGAAACGACAAATGAAACTGGAAAATCGAATCAGCTGAAAGGGGTGAAATGGGATTATTGGTTGAGCAGGTCAAGGTTAAACGGCCTCGCTATGGCGTTCACAACTATATTCAAACTACCTAGTCGTTTTACATACAAGGTCCAGCTCCGAAGTGAACTAATGGACCGTATATTACAAATGATTAGTAAATATTATTGCGTATAATTTATATACAGAACTATCTACCGTCTATATTAATTATCCATTTTCTCCAATTCTTTTTGAAGTGTTTTCAAATATTGTATTTGAAGTAACCGTACATGTCAAAAACAGGATCTGCTGCACAAATGTCAAAACAAAATTCGAGTTGTTGAGGGGGATTTTCGTATTTGGTTGCCGTCTTTCTACTCTGGTTGACAAATAAAATTACATTTTAGATGCTACCATTGCGTCAGCTGGGCATTTGTAATAAATAAACTATCTCAGAGAGCTCAAATCTGCCAAACTGAGTTGAAAAAACCTTTAATGGACAAGGTTAAACCAGTACTTGCGAAAGCTTAAAAACGACACATCTTATTCTGTACTGTTCTGTATCGTTATATATGGATTACGTAGTAGACTAATACCGGTATAAAACTCTGTATATGTTTATAATTGAGTGTGCTTATTTCCAGGATGTGAATTCGGGGACCGTCTTCCTACAGCCTGTCTGCAAATAAAACCCAAAGACTGCTACATTCCCTCCATGGAGCAAATGTGCTGTTCTTCATGTAAAAAAACTTACGATCTAACAAAACCAGGTTTGTCCAGTCAGCTCTTTTTGTTGATGTTATCGATAAATATGAAAGTTAAAGTGGAAGGAAACGAAAAACAAGGCCATATTCCAAGTAAAGACCATGTCAAGTTGTTCCTAAAACTGTTTTTAAATATTTTGTACGATTACTTGTTTTCCGCCGAAAGCCACTTAATGTGAGCTACTGTAAGTAAAATGTATGATGGTCAGACAAGCATGACGTTCTTCGAAACGTTATGTCAATAGTGAAATTGACTTCACTCCATAGCAAGCGCACGTACATAAACCAGTTTTTGTATAACCTCGTAACAAACACAATGATATCGTAATACTGCGCCTACATATAAATAGTTAATTATTAAAGAAACAGGTAAATTAGGAAAGAATAAATAAATTGACGAGAGCTGCCATCGGGCCTATTCTCCTTTAGAGAGCGGGTGGGCATGCTGTTACTTCAAAAGTCGTTTGAATGTAGCATTCATATCACTTGTATACTTTGCTGTATATCATTTCTTTGTGATAGCCAACTTATGACTTCATCCATACTTGCATTGGAATGCTATCATATCGTAGCATGATGACGTCATTATTATATGTATAATTTATGATTGGGTTACAAAAGTATATTCAGGTGTTATGTACGTGCAAACTCTTTTATAACCTTGTTATATTGATATTGTATGCTACTGCTGCAGTGATTCTTTCTGGGTCATTGACCTATATTTAAATATTTGTAACTTTCTCAATAATGTTTCTCGAAGCTAGTGACATAGGATGTAAACAGAGCTAGTCTACATTTTGTTTGTTGTGTGTATTGCTTTAATATGCAGAATATTCTGGAATTGTAATGTTTATAATAGATCATTGACCTGTTAACTTGTTTACATAAATATCCTCAGTCTGGACCTTTCTTTGTATGATGTCATTTTCTTGAATGTTCCATGATACTACACAATAACCCATGAAAATGTAGTATATTCATAGTATTTCCCTGTAGTGTTTTGAAAGTGTTACCAGTTCATTTTGTATAATATTCCATTGTGAATTTCTGATAGCTCCAGTATTTACCTTTGATACTTTGAACCTTTCCCTGTCAACAAGGTGTTTGATTACTTTTTCCCACGAGGAATTTGGATAAACGTGAACGTTCATTTCGTACTGGAGATTGATACAGAGACTTTTTATATGGTGTACTGGATTTGTCGACGGAGGTATTCCCGAGGGTTTTGCCTAGTATACGTTTCACTTTTCCCAAGCGACGTTCTTCTAATTGTAAACCAGTGTTTATATCCCGACGAGGATCAAGTTATTATATAATTCAAGAGGATTTCTTTATTATCCAGAACCATTCTACAAGGCCAAGATTTGTATAACTGGGCAAATTACTAAAACATACTATCACTTGTTAGTAACAAACTCATTGTAAATATTTGTACATATAGTTTAAAGTTAGTATTAGTGTTATCTTTTTTCGTTCATAATACAAATTGTTAAATAAAAAAATTGCTGGTCTTTATTTTTTTCTTTACGGTCAATTTCGTTAGTTTTATTATTGGGAATTGTATCGTAACACAGGCAAGAGTTTCAAAGTGTGTGTAGCAATAACCACGACAGCTACAAATGACATCATAGCGTCGTCAATCTCTCCGCGTACAAAATTAATAACTTTGTAAGGTTCTGTACTTCATGTTACCGAGAAAAGGCAGTAATGGCAGATTACATCACTTATAGTAGTCCAAGATGAACTTTATTGGAATTTTGAGCCATTGTTCTTGAATCTGATGGCCGTAATGTCGTTTTAGGAATTTGTTTTTCCGTTAATAAATTCATTCACTGTTAAACTTCTTTCATTTTTGGTCAGGTTGCGAATATGGAGATTTGGCCTCTGGTTGTCTGGAACAAAATTGTGTTGACGCTATTTATAGAAACAACTGCTGTCTAACTTGCTGGGGATATAAAGCACCAATAACCACCACAGTGGTAAAGCCAACAACGACAACCCCCTTGACAAACCCTTTGACAGAGGCTTCGACGACAAAGCTCACGACGTCCCCTACGACAAGGCGGAACACACCGACATCGACGTCAAAGCCCTCAACAAAAAAATCCACGAACAAACCGAAAACAACGGCCTCATTGGATAAACCGACAACTATGACAACGACCTCGACGACAAAATCGACGTACACGACACCAATGACAATGTCGATAACAAAGCTTTCGTCCATGGCAAAGCCAGCGAAAAACACCAACTTCACGATACAAAAACCCTCGACTGAAAAGCCGATGACAGCAGCGTCTTCATCTGGAAAGCCAATAACATCGAGCTATGCTACTGTCAAGCTGGCATCAAAGCCCGAGAAGACAAACCAAAATGTGATAACTTCGCCTATGGACAAGGCGGCAATACTAACAACACCTTCGGTGACAAATCTAACAACAGGGACATCCTCTACAAAGCCTTCGACAGCAACCCAGACGATCAAAAACCTCTCGACGAAAGCACTGACACCAGCCACGGTAAAACCGCCGACAATAATTTCCCCAACAGTAAAGCCGACAGAAACCTTATCGCCCGCATGGCCGACGGCAATAACTTCTTTGACTGCAAAACCGACAAATTCTTCAACTTCAAAGCCCACGATTTGGACATCAGTCCCGGTAAAGCCAACGACAATAATACCCACAGTGGTACAACCGACAACCACTTCTTCGTCTGCAAGACCAACGACAACAACTATCTTTACTGCAAAACCGAAAACTAGTTCAAGTTCAAAGCTCACGATGTCGAAAGCGACCATTTGGACTGCACAGCCGGTAACAATAAAACCATTGACTGCAAAGTTTACGACAATTCCGTCAACAACAATGTCGAAGAAGGTAACGTTTGTGGCCGAGTCAACGACAATAGCCTCGGCAGCAATTACATCCACTGCAAAACCGACGACAACTTCGTCAACGACTTCGAAGGAGGCGACAGCTATCTCCTTGAGTGCCAAATCGACAACACAACCTCCCATGGTAAAGCCTACGACACTAACCTCTGTGGAGATACCAGAGACAACGACATCAACAACAAATACAACGAGTTCTATATCGTCGACAAAGCCTTTGATAATAATCGCATCGACTGCAATGTCAACAACAACAACAACACTCTCTGATGTAAATCGGATGACAACGGTCTCTTCGCTTGTAAAGTCGATTAAATTATCATCCTCCACGGCAAATCCAATAACAACAAGTAGTCCAATGCCAACGACGACGATAGCAACATCGACAGCAAAGCCAATAGAACTGACCTCTGCTTCGGTAAAACCGACGATGGCAAAGCTGACAACAGCGATTATGTCGACTGCAAAGCCGGTGACAGCAAGGCCCTTCGCTTCAAACTTGACGACATCGCCGTCAACAACAAAGACACATACAATAACCTTGATGTCCAAAACAACGTCGGCGGTAAAACCTACGAAAACAGTTATTTCGACTGCAAAAACGACCACTACCTCCGCTTCAAACACAACAACGTTTTCGACTTTGGACTCGGCGGCAACAACCTCCTCAGCTGCGAAGTCCATCACAACGCCTACCTCGATGACACTGACCTCTGTTGATAAGTCGGCGACAACAACAACGACTTCCAGTACAAATCCGAAGCTTACTACGTCGTTGACAAAACATTCCACCATAACCTCGTCGACTAGAATGCTGACGACAACCACCTCATCGAATGTAAAGCTGATGACAACAACCCCTTCCATCGTAAAGACGGTTAAACCAACCTCAACGACGGCAAACCCAATAACAGCAAGTAAGCCAATAGCAACGACGACGATAGCAACCTCGACAGCAAAGCCAATAACAATGACGCCTTCTTCGGTAAAACCTACGAAAACGCCTAGTGCGGCTGCAAAGCTGACAACAGCGATTATGCCGACTGCACAACGGGTGACAGCAAGGTCCTTCGCTTCAAAATTGACGACGCCGTCCACAACAAAGACACACACCTTGATGTCCAAATCGAACAAAACAGCGTCGGCAGTAAAACCTACGACAACAGTTATTTCGACTGCAAAACCGACAACTGTCTCCGCATCAAAACCGACGACCACATCGTTTTCGACATCGAACTCTGTGGCAACAACCTCCTCAGATGCAAAATCGATCACAACGACCCCCTTGATGACACTGACCTCTGTTGGAAAGTCGGCTACAACAACAACGACTTCTAAGACAACTCCGAAGCTAACTACGTCGTTGACAAAACCTTCCACCATTATCACGACAACCACGCCATCGAGTGTAAAGTTGATGACAACAACGCCTTCCAATGCAAAGACGATTAAATCAACTTCTTCGGCGGCAAAACCAATAACAACAACTTTGCCAACAACAAAACTGACGATAGCAGCCTCGACACTAAAACCGATTAAAACAACGTCTTTTCCGGTAAAGCAGACGATAACGATTTCCTCCACGACAAAGCAGACGACAGCTAACTTGTCGACTGCAAGGTCAGTAACAACAAAGTCTTACACTGCAAAATTAACAACATCCACGCCAACAACTACGTCGTCGATAAAGCCTTTGGCCATAACCTCATCACATGTAAGGCCGACTACAACAACCCCAAAGACAGCAAAGCCGATGACAACCGACGCGACAGCAAAGCCGACGACAACCGACACGACTTCAAAGGCGGTGACAACTGCTGCGACTACAAAGACGATGACAACCGCAGCAATTGCAAAGACGATGGCAACCGCCGCGACTGCAAAGACGATGAAAACCGTCGCGACTGCAAAGACGATGACAACCCCCGCGACTGCAAAAACTATGACAACCGCCGCGACTACGAAGACGATGACAACCGACAATGCCGGCGTAGTAGATTCAACGCCAGGTAAAAGTTTAAAATCTTCTGTCTCCCCTGTGTTTTCAGCAACTTCTCCAGCTAACAATGCATCACTCTTAGCCACAGGTAAGTAAATTGTACCTAAAAGTTAATGTTTGCCTTAATTCCATTAGGTTTTTATTAATTCTGTTTTGGGCTGTGCTTTGCCACAAACTACTGTTGCCATGGTGCTTCTAGGCGTGAAGGGCAACAGACACCAAACTTGTTAGTGGTATCAGTCTGTGAACAACAGCATGCAATATCGTAGCCATGAAATTCATTTTCTTAACTCGCACCGGAAGCACATTAAATTAACGTCCTAATTACTCCAAACTGCGCCAACCCAGATACCTGAGCCGTAACATATACTGGTTGAGTAAGACGGACCTTTGGACAGGATATTTAAGGAGGTCGTTCGGCAGCCATATGTGATTAACATACATAATACATAGTTTAAAATGTGTATGGAAATGTGTGTTTGTTTATAGTGCAAAGCAGCTCCGCACTGGTTGAACGTTTGACTGCTGAGTCCCCTTCACTGTACCCGGAATAGTTTTGAATACCCAATTGCACCTTCTATATGAGATATACAAGGGAAGTTTCCAGTGACTGCGGTGGCCTTTACGAGTTTTCTTCCTGGTTTTCCACAATACACAGCCAACGCATATTTGTCATTAAAATACTGTAGTGAAACACTTGGATGTGACGCTAAAACCAATCAAGCAAATAAATAAATAAAGTAAAGTGCAGAGTAGATCCACCGGATCAGTGTGTGAAGTAAACATGGTTCTTTTGGTTTGACAAGCAGACAAATATTGGTTGTGTTTGCAGAGGAACTGATTGGTATAGGAGTCGGCTCTATCATACTTGTGGCAATCGTTTTCATTGCCATTCGCTGTTGCCTAAGACGAAAGAAGCCGCAAAAGTACAACGAAAAGGTATGTTGTGACACATCGCATTAATTTGTCTTCGAAACACAAACGTGGTCGAACCGTGGCTCATTTGAAATTAGCGTTTTACTGCTGAGTCCCTTTCACGATATAAGATGAACTTTCAAATCCATAGTTAACACAAAAGGCCCGTTCACACGGTTTAAACCGGTTTAAATACCAAAGTGGCTTTAAGCCGGTTTGGCGCTGCCCGTATGAACGCACACTAGGTGTTTTTAAGCCGGTTTAAATTCACCTACTTCATATGTGGCTTTGAGCCGGTTTCAACATTTAAACCGGTTTAAACTGTCCGTGTGAACGGACCCGGCTTAAATGCGACGTATAACAATAAATTCTGCATAACGTCACAATGACGTTGCTAAATGTTAAACCGGCTTAAATCTGTCCGTGTGAACGGACACAGCTCTAAACCGGCTTAAAGCCAGTTAGGGCAGTGGTCTTGTGATTAAAATGTTGCCGTGTTAACGGACGGGCCTTTAGTTTAATTGTCAAAATACAGCTTCATTCACAGATTTTTGTGAAATTACTCGGTTTTATTTCATTTAACTTTTAAAACATACAGAGAATATTACACAGTGAACTTTGAATACCATTAATATTGCTCGAGATAGCTCAGGAAATGATAACACACGAGACGCGAAGCGTTGAATGGGTTAGAACTTTCACCGTTCACGAGCAATATGATGGTCTTCAAACTTCCATGCGTAATATTCTTTTTATTATTTTTATCGACGAAGAAAAAAACAGACAACGTCACATTTTACCTAATGTTTATAGAAAATCAGACAAGTTCGGACCACCATGTTGTTAAAAGGAACGTGCCTTAATTCGTGACGTCAAAGACGCCATCCCCTTGTGGCGTGCTTACAATGTAAATGAAGTGCGTAGTTCTGCAACGTCATAATAGGCAAAACAAAAGAGTTTCTACACCGCGGTGAAATGTCAGATTTGTTGGTAAATGAAATCATGATATTTCACCAACAGGTAAATAATAAAATGTTTTAAAAACAACATTTCCTTCTTCAGGTACCAACACGTAGAAACATAACAGGAAACAAGCGGCATCTTTATAACAACCAAAACAGGTTTGACCAAGATCAACAACACGGAAACAACTTCCATCAAAAGAACAGAAACAATTTACACAACATTCAACGGAACGCAATGAATTCCTCAAATGTTCAAAGAAACGACAACTGCATTGTGATGTGACGTCATACAACAATGGTTTAGAGTTAATACACTTTTTGAACAACCCGCCCCAGAAGGCTAATAAACTACTGGTTATCTGATTTCATCATCCCAGATTTGTAAAACATTAAATTAATTGCTCTTTGAAGACTCATAGCGTTTATCAAAACTATACACATGTCATACAGCTGATCAGTTGGGGTTTTTTTCTTGCCGAATACCAAGTATTGTTTGTTTGTTTTCGATGGTCATTTATATTATTACTATTATAATTATTTGTTTAGAAAGTACATCAATAAAACGACGGGTTGTTGGCGGGAGCCTTCTTATCCTTGTGCTCTCTGAGTTTAGGAGCATCAAAAAGCTGTTTTGCAGTGGAGTCCTGTCTACAGTCCTGTCCTTGTCATGTGGACAGTGTTTTGAACGAGGGTTTCCTTTGCCCATTGGGCTGGTACAGTGTCATATGAATGAAACAACCTACAACCAAAGTACGTTCCTACCAAAGGTTCACACTGCTTAAATTATGCGTATCTTTTATAAACAACTTTTTATATATTATAAACTTTGTTACGCAGCGCACAATATATAACCTTATCTCATTCTATCTTTAGTTTTTTTAATTTTATTTTCATTTTTTGTTGCACATGTGTAAAAATTATATATATATATTTTTTTTTCATTATTTCTGCAAATAAATTTGCTTTTCTCAACTTTTCATGTCTTTGTCAAGCATATCAATTGACAGTAGTATATGATTGTGGGATGTAAAACTCTACTCTACTTTTATCCCATGAAATGTATTGATTATATTATATAAATATAATATTTAATTAATATCAAATATTATATATTATTTATTGATTTCACATTGCTTGGTATAAAAAACATGGAAAATAAAAATATATTTGTGTGGTATCTTAGAAAATAATGTCTGCTTATAGCGTGAATAACTATAAAATAATGTCTTCTTTTAGCGTGTAAACTTAAGAAACATTGTCTTCTTTTAACGCGAAGACCTTAAAAATAATGTATTCTTATAGCGTGGACCTAGAAAATAATGTCATCTTAAGGCGTGAAGACCTAAAAACTAAATCACTTCCTTATAACGTAAAGACCTAGACAATATTGTTTTCTTATAGCGTCATCTAGTAAATAATGTCCTCCTTATAGCCTAAAGACCTAGAAAATAGTTCCCATTTATAGCATGAAGACCTGAGAAATAATGTCTTCTTCTAGCATGAAGACCTAGAGAATAATGGTCTCTTATAATACAATTAACCGAGAAAATAATGATAAATAT
>JAVFBZ010079048.1:0-24368 GCA_032466195.1 Katharina tunicata | reverse complement strand
GAGTCGGCTCGTACCCACCAATTTTTTGCCGTGTATTGAGTGTAATCGCGGCTTATATCTGACCCTATCAGGATCAACATTTTTACAACAATAACCCGCATCAGTTTAGTTCGCCTACAGGTGACGTTTTTGGAACGCCAAGACGTTTTCTTGGCTCAAGCTCACTGGCAGTGTGCCAAGATTCCCTCGACGCTTGCTGGCAGGGCTTTCAAAAGTGCCGTGTAACCGCAAACCGTCATTAATTGGCGAAGTAAAGAAATCGACTCTGATTCGGATCAGAGCCGGCTCAGTTTAGTTCACCTTTTCGATGCCCGTTTAACCACGGCTTTTAATACTTTAAAGATAAAACAACCTTTGATAACGTGTCCTGTAGATAAAAAGCCTGTTTTCATTTGATTAGAGTCAACCTTTAACTTTCGCTTTCTAAAGTTTTGTAAAGCTGAGTAATCGGCATTCAAAGTGGCAGCATTCTACTAAAAGAAGCAGGACAGAGCACGCGACGAATAGCTTTGGTCCGGAGATATATATACACCTTGAAGACTGACAAGGGAAGAATTTTAAACCGAACAGGGTATTTTAATGCCGCTACAAATAAAGATGCCTTGCACTAGAGGGTTTGGGACCCGCTGACACGTATTGCTGTTTCCACGTAGTTAAACATGTCGGACTTCATAAGCTGTTGTTGTTATAATATCGACTAGGTTTTGTAAACTTATCAGAGGTGCGTTTGTGTTATCCGTGCATATCTCCTTATTTGGAAAATAATTTATGTAGATACGGAAAATCGTCCGGAAATAGCCGAAGCTGTCCGGCCAGATGTTACAAATGAAAGCACATGTTGTCAAATGCTAACCCTAACCCTAACCCCTAACCCTAAGTCCGTTTTACAAATTGATTAATGTTAACTTACCCTAACCCTAACACCTAACCCTAAGTCCTTTTTACATATTGATTAATTTTTAACTTTGAAAATGTTCAGTTGTTGTTGTAACATCTATCAACAAGTCATTAAATCACCGACAAAACTACATGTACACAAGAGTTGTCGTTCGTTGCACTGTAAGCAAACCATTCCATTGGCTGCCAAACCTCATTTCGTAATTTTTCCAAATAAGGAGATATGCACGGATAACACAAACGATCATATGCATGGTGCGTTGATTTAAAGAAACTATACCGATATTATCACTTGTTGCCAACTTTCTCTGGATATAGGTATGGGTTAATCATAAGATTTCTCTTCCTTTAATGGCGGATTCAACCACTTATCCAGTCTTCGAGACAGGCCCCCATCATGATGTGATGACCTTAAGTCTGCTAATTGATTATATTCTACAGCGGTTTACGCATTCAACCTCTGGTCAACTTACTCTAATCATTGTGTTGGTCAATATGCTCAGAAATTTCCGGAGTGTGCATAGCCATGTGTTTAATATATCCAGATGCACCGCTAAGATAGGTGTTATCTAACAAAGGTCACGTATTCACTAACATACCAGCGATTAGCTAGTGGATTACACGTGTATAGGCTGGAAGGTTATCGTAAAAACACCGATAGCGGGCAATTGTACGGTATATATGCTCATGCCATTAAAATCTGATAAAAATTCTCAAACGTGTTACACAGAACTGATGGACACCCATCTATTGGAAACCCGTCTATTTTATACGGCTGTGTCTTTCACTGTACTCGGCATTGGTTCGAATCACCGTCGACCTTAGGACCATAAGGTATCTTTCCGGTGGCTGCGGGCAATGCTGTGTGGTTTTTACGAGTTTGTTTCTCTCCCGATTTCCCATCATACACCAGCAACATGTTAAAATGTAAACAACAATAAAATAAGTAAATATATTTATTTTATAATCACTGGCCGCTATCAGCTTCCGTAAAATTCAAAACTATGTCACTAACCTAAGCCCTGTTCGCGTTATGATTCCATTTGTGAACATAGTATTGAATTCATCTGTCTTAAAGCAGCTAGTTTAACATCATGACGAATAACAAGCCAGAGAAAGAAACCACCATCTTGACCCTTAACAATGGTTGTCAACTTCCATTCGTCGGGCTCGGGACACTCGGGGTGAGTTTACTCATTTGAATAGCATAAGATGAGCACTGAGTATAGGTTGTCACTTCAGTACTCACATTTAACAATACGGTTTCCAAACAAAAGCTGTTTGGTTTTGTTTATCGCCATTCTCCATGTTGTTTTCTTGTCTTCTGTTTAACATCAGCCTTTATGTTGATTATTTTAATTTTGTCGCTATTTGGTGGACAAATAAGATTATATCTGGCAAAATATATTAAGCCATCAACAAAGCAATTGGTTATCTTACTTCGTTAGTCAGGAAGAACCGGTGTAATCGTACCTTTGAGGTAAATGGAGTTCAACTGTCCCAGATGTCCACACTCACGCCGAATCCCGTTTCGAGCGAGAGAAGATAGCAACATGGCGGCTGATATTTCAAACGGGTTTGCCAGAAACATGTCCACGTACTAAATGTCTCAGAGTGATTCACTAAGCCAAACAGAACAGGAGGTTAGGCTACGTGAATGGATAAATAAAAGCCGTTAAGCGCAAAACATGCAGTACTGTTCTGTCTCATTACATATGGATTCATGGTAGCCCCGTAAACTGGACCTTGCACATACGTAGCATTAAAATGTCCAGTTCTTCTATATTTATTTCTTAGGTGTTTAACGTCGTACTCAAGGGGTTTTCATCTATATGACGACTTTGCGTCTTTTACTGGTCCAGACACATTGTAGACTAATAACGAGAGAGATCTCTGCGACTGTCAGTCATTCAATCAGTCAATTAATCCACAGGGCAGAGGAGAGGACCTTAAACGGGCGATCTACACGGCTATTGAGTGTGGATATCGTCACATAGACACGGCACATAAGTACGGTAACGAGACGGTGGTAGGAGTGGCCATCAATGACTGTATTGGTGCTGGTATGGTCAAGAGAGAACAACTTGTCATAACAACAAAGGTGAGACTCATCGTTTATCTATATAGCCACCGTTTCTCGTAACTACCTTGGTTTATATTACATCGATTTTCAAAAATTGGGCCAGTTATATATGCTATTAAAAATTTGTTAACTAGAAGTGTGCAGCTTCCGTATACAGAATGTACACCACATTGGGGGTAACCGGCTGTTGGAATACGCCGCCGTCATGCACGACGTTAATCTCCAATCAATCAAATCAAACGTATAGTGTGGCGTAGCATAAAAGAAAAACCAGACAGTACACAGATGGGAAATATAAATTTTGGACAGGCGGGAAATTACAAATTCCGAACTGATAAATTCGTTTATAACAATGACCCCGTAATGTTTACTTTATATGTCAATAAACTGCTTTGGCACATCCGATACATTGTGAGAAAATGACACACTAACAGCAATAACAAGGCGTTACAAGGGGCTCAAGCAGGCTTCTTGTCGATATGTGCTGGTCCCAAAGCAGTGCGGTGGTGGTTGGCGGGAGTCCGTTGAACCAAGGTACTCTCTAAGTTAAGGAGCACCAGGAAGTCAAGGAGCACCAGGACAGTTTCACAAAGCCTTCGCAAATTTACGCACACTCTGTTACTATGACGCCCTGTGTTGAAGATATTGTGTCGTTACGACAACTGAGAGTTCCAAACGTCGCAAAGGCTTTGTGAAACTGGCCCCAAGTCGATATTATGAAATACGGTACATTTTGCTGGTTTTTCCTTTTGCTGGTTTGCATGTAGATAGCTCGCTCCCGGATGGGCAAAGATGTCGTGAGAAGGAGTTGCCTAGAAAGTTTGGAAAGAATGCAGCTGCAATACTTGGACATATATCTTGTTCATTCACCATTTGGTTACAAGGTGAGGTATAAAATAGTTGCCGTGGGTTCGATTCATACATATAACTTTACGAAACGGTATCTGGTCGATGTCTGCTAAACCCCAATCCCCAAATATGGAATATTTTCCCAACGGACATTATATAAACGATTCAGAATCTCTATCTCGACATGAAGTACTGCTTCATTCAGTACTTTTATGTTAAATTAAATTTCCAAATTAAAACAAGGAAAAAAACGTTACTTGCCAATTAGCACGAAAAATTGCAAACCATAGTATTATAACATAGTGTTTCTAAAATGTTAATTTCAAAATACAGTCAAGTTTTTATTTTTCTTACCTTAATGGCTGTTTATATATATTTATACTGTTTTTTTTTTTAAATACTTATTTTCCTTTCTTCTGTTAAATTTATGAACTATTATAAGACAAAAACATCCATCCGTAGACTAAGAACACCATTCTGGAAAGGGATACTTTTGCCAGCTATAGATTTATCTTCTATTTTAACTGACATACGCTAAGCAATACAAAGTGGTGTTATTGTTTGCACCACCAGACTCGGAAACGTTTAGAACAGTTTGTGACTCTTCAGTGTTCTTCCGGAAAACAATACATGAATGATTTTTCAATTTTTTTTCTTCTCAGTTTCGGGAAGGAGAACTATTGCCTCGAGATGAAGATGGCAAACTGGAGTACGAACATTATGACATTGCAGCGACTTGGAAGGTAATTTGTATTTCTATTCGCTCTATTGAATACATCGGTCCATCGCATCGCCTTAAAAAACCGATGTGTTTCCCTCAACGTCTTTGTGTTCTATATTGTCCGCCATTATAAGGTCGAAAATTTTCCTATGTAGGGAATTTTTCTTACGGGAGTTGGGTGGATTCCACTTGTTGTTTTTTTTTGTGGATGTGGGTTTTACGCGGTACTTAAGGTTATTTCACTTATATGACGGCGTGCCAGTACAATGGCTTAAAAAGACACTTGCCAATGTGTGAACATTCAGCTCTATGAGTTAATGGGTGGTAATTTCAGTTTAAAGTAATTTTCAAGTCCTTAATCCCGGGTGATTGGGAAAGAGCTTCCTGTACACTGGTGCTGCTTGGGCTAGGGACATGAGGGAGCTGAATTGTCTGTTAAGCCTCGTCCCTTCCGCCAGTGTCGATGAGGGTGGTTTCCTTTACCCGTAGGGCTGGCACGCCGTCATATGAAACAAACAAAAATCGATCAAGTCTTACATTAGACAACTTCCTATTTTATCTATACTAATGTGAAAATTGGGCATTGACTTTCCAGGAAATGGAGAAACTGGTAGATGAGGGTCTAGTTCGTTCAATCGGTGTCTCAAACTTCAACTCCATTCAGTTAGAGAACCTGTTAAAACACGCTCGGATTCCTCCAGTTACAAATCAGGTGAGGGTGATCACTGAAAATACACTTATAGTAGAAGAGAAAATTCCTTAGATTGTACATGCTAGTTGTTGGGCGGTAGCCTCCAGTTCCCTTTAGTGAGCTCAGGGATATCATCAAGGAAGCCGATTTTTTGCTGTGTGCTGCTTTTCGACCTGTAAACGTACTGTTGTGTTTTCTGTGTTGTCAGTGTCGTTAAGGTGATGTCCTACATTCATTGGGCTGGCACGCCGTCATAAGAATGGCATAACCATGTCTGTTTGATTGGTGTTAAACGTCGTACTCAAGAGATTTTTACCTATATGACGACTTTGCATGCCGGTGTATGGTAGAAAACCGGGAAGACACCTCGTAAAAACCATATATTTTTGCTTATTTATGCTAATTGCTTATCTTCAGAATTAGTTTACAAACATTAATAGGAATATTTGCGCATTTACATATATATTATTTGTAGATAGAGGTCCACGCTTACTTACCACAGTACGCTTTGAACGAATTCTGTAAATCAAGGGGAGTAACTCTTACTGCGTATGCTCCAATGGGGGCACCAAACAGAGCAGCAGTATAGTAAGTGATTACATTTATTGTACTTACTGTTTTAAAAAAAACATTAACTGCTTCATCGGGATCTGTTTACGGAGATGCCCGAACATCAGCTTGTGTGTATCACCTACCAGAAGCCATTTTCTCTGTGATTAACGGGTGTTTTGGGGATTCCACATTTTAGCCTCAAAGCTAAACAACCGGTCCCAATATAATTAAAAACGAATGAGGAAGTAAGATACGCAAATATTTTTCTGATCACAGGTTCAACCAATCCATGAAAGCAAGATAATTACCAAAAGCAGAGATTACAATGGTGTTTAGATATATAAGCTTAACCGCTAGTTTGTTGTGCTACATAAGGGAAGTTATGACAGTGGCTGCTGTGATTTCAAGGTGTTTTTCACGAGGTTTCTCCCCAGTTTCCGCCCATACACCTGCAATCAAAAGTCATGTAAGTGAAATACCCTCGACTACGACGTTAAACATTAATCAACTAAATAAATAAACATTATACAACCTGTTTAAAAATGTATATATATTCGAGTGCATGGTGTGACGTGTTTTGTTTGGACTTTTTCAGTCAACGAGAAGATGATGCTGTTCTCCTTGAAGAAAATGTTGTTGTTGAAATAGCCAAGAAATATGGGAAAACTCCGGCACAGGTTCGACTATTATTCTTTTGTCCTTTGGTTATTATTTAACTCAGATTCCTTTCAATCTTGTGTGTTGATGGCTGATATGTCTCGTAAAATACCGATATACACGTGTCAAGATTTGTTTGTTTGATTGGGGTTTTACGCCGTACTCAAGGTTATTTCACTTGTATGACGGCGTGCCAACCCAATCGGGGAAGAAAACCACCGTAAACGTCGCTGGCAACACACGAGACAGGACAAACCATTTACATTACATTAACAAAACAGGACGCCACAACAAATCGGCATCCGTGGCCCCCATGTTCAGACACCAGGGCACAGGAGGCTTTCACCCAACCACCCGCACCGTGCCAAGAAGTCAAGCATGAGGCAGCACAATAACACCAAACCTTACTCCTGTGGCCGGTGGTTGGGTGAGAGCCTAAAGTGCCCTGGTGCTATCTGAGAAAAGGGTCACCAGGGAGCCGATTTGTGTATCGTGGCGTCGTCTTATTTTAGGGCGGTTTTCTCCATTGATTGGACTGACATGCGGTCATATGAGTGAAATATCCTTAAGTACGGCATTAAACTCCAATCAGGCAAACAAACATACTCTTGCCATGCAGGTGTGTCTATGCGCCATTACAACTTAAGCTTTCCAAATATAGCACACTTTAAGTTTCTTCTTGTTTTTATAGCCATGCTATTGCAATTATTCTATTCATAACCAATTAACAATGCATGTAACCGTTGAAGGTTTTGTTACGGGATCTTGTACTAAGAGGAATTGCGGTCATACCAAAAAGTTTGACACCTTCAAGAATCAAGGAGAATATTCAGGTAGACATTTATTCTGACATAAAGACACCGTTCTAGAGCATACAAAGGAACGTAAGTTTTACTTAGCAACCCTTTGCTTGGTACGTTCATGAAACAACATTTCCATTGCGTTCGAGTCCACATGGGATCAACTTTTGCACCTACCGCTCTGCGACTCGGTAGACAGCAGCAGCCGACCCTTCAAGTGACGAGGAATAACGGAACCTTGTTAAAAGTTAAAAGTTTGCAGATATATATGTTCCAAATGAGTTTACTGAAACAGTATCTTTCTATATAAACGCCTCTCCTCATATTAACTACAAATACGTAACTATACGTGTGCGAATTAATGCACACTTCCCCCAATAACATTACAAATGTAGAATACTGAATGTTGCACCACACTCATACACTCATTTCTTTTTTTCCAGAGGAAAGGATACAATTTAGCCTACTGAACTTGTAAATAAATTGTTATATGATACCATTTAAAGAGAGTTAACGAATAAGAAAATATCTTCCTTATTTTCAGTGGTTGCTTGGGTGGGAGGTTCCTATGCCCAGGTGCTCTCTGTACTAAGGGGCATCATGCAGTAAGGCGATTTGATGTGGTGTTCTGTTTTTCGTCCTGTACATGTAGGCTACGGTGATGTCTTCGGTGCTACCAGTCGTTCAGGGTGATTTCCTTCACCCATTGGAATGGCATCTCGTCTAATGAGTGAAATAACCTTAAGTACGACGTAAAACCCCAATCAAACATATCAAGCATCCTTCGCTAACTGACAAAGCTTTTATGATTTCGCGTCTGTATTTTAGGTATTTGATTTCGAACTCGCTCAAGAAGACGTTGTAGCGATCGCTGAACTCAATGTCAAGAAAAGACGGTTTTATGATATGCTGTGGATGTAAGTAACTAAAACTAGTTTGTTTTGGGGTTGTAGGACGTAAACCCATCCGAAATTAAGTTTATTTCAGTCAAATAGGGCGCATGATCTAAACTGTAGAGCTCGTTCTCTGAACTGTTGTGTGTTGCGTATCCTTGTCCCGTTTGGCCTTTTCTCCCCAGGTCGTGGTTAACTAAACATTGTGCAGCTAAAGCCATATGAAATTCGCTCGATTGCTCTATGTTTACTTAAGTCTTTATTGCGCATACGGTGGTAAAAAAGCCTCCGGCGAACAAAATGTAAGATTTTGAAACAATGTCATACACCTATCACGGCCGAGCTTAGTGATGACAGCAAATAATGAGAAATCACGCAATATTGGACAGGTTAGGTAATATATCATACTGTTCATTTATTATGTTTTCAGGACGGAGCAATAATAGCTTAGTATTTTTGTTATGGGTAATAAACCCTAATCCTCATAAACTATGTTTTCAGGGCGGAGGGACATCCGGATTATCCCTTCAACGTTGCTTATTGATCTCCTCGAATTAGAATAGACGCTTTCTGGCTCAACTTGTAACTTTTATTGTATACTTGTAGTAGCCTATATGATTCAGCAACATGTTGTTGGACGCTTATTAAACATCAGGATATAAGTACTCGATTAATACTGTAATTGTTATGGTGACCATCATTCACTAAATAAGGGCCGCCATCTAAATCGATCGCGACCAGAAGGCCTACCCACATAAAGGGGTAGGCCCTATCCGAGAGCCGATATTTCATGGTGACCTGTTTTGTCTGTGATTGGCCTGTGCTGTCATGTTTCTTGTCAGCATCTTAGCGGGTTGTATCCTTCACTCATGAAGGTGAAATAACCTTATGTACGGTGTTAAAACTCTAATCAATCCACGCACTTTTTTTTCTGTGAAATGTTGGAATATATAAAATTCACTCAATTAACGAATTTGCGAGTGATGGCAATCATTATCAATTGGTTCTTTGTTCTTGGTAAATAAATGCAAATAACCTGTTTAAACAAGTACTGACTGCGTGTTCCGCACAAGATCTACCTGTAACTGATAATTTTTCAAAAAGAAGCGGCGGAAAGGGAGAGAAAGTCAGTCGATCTCTAATTGGTGAAGACACAATTTATAATGTGATAAGATTGATGTCAAACTTATACTGGCAACACGGTGTTTTTTAAGAAAGAAAATTAATAATATTTTATTAAAGCGTGTAAGTGTGAGTTTAAACATTTTGTAGACTTGTTTATTCTATCTTTATATGGAAATACATTAAACGTCTCTCGTTTATTACAGACTCTGTTTAGTCGAGAAAAGCCATCGTTTGATTTATTGGTTCTAATCCAGACGTTGTAGGCCCATGTTTCAGTACCTATTTTTGTACAGATTTATCAACCATTTTAACGCTTGCTAAATCTGGCATTTCATACACAAGATGGTCACTATCTGGATCTAGCTGGATGATTACTTACTCCAAATTGAGCAGGATCTAGTAGGCCCACTTATGTATTGACAAGCTGTCTTTGTTGTTGTCATAGTATTGTTTCCGCAAAAAAAAAGTGCGCTTGAGAACGAATTGTCTTAATTTTACCACCAACTGATTAAAAGTCCAATAGAGAAGTGGTATCAGGTCCGATTCAATTGGAAGTCAGTAAAAGACAGAAAAATACATCTAAAATAGTGATTCAGCTGCAAACGTGCGCACAAACTGCACGCAGCGATAATTTTTTTAAGGCCCGCAACAAGATGGCCAGTCAGTAACTTAGAGTTAAAAAACTCGACATCAGGGAGAATGTTTTGATTCTTTATTCAACAAGCTATATTTATACAACAAGCTACGATGGGAGCAAACGATGGTAAATAACACTCGGTAAAGTAGCAGCTGACATTGTCCTTAAAGAGATATATAAATATGCTTTGCTACATGAGGAAAGCTTTCGTGTATAGTCTTTGATTAGTCTAACAGTCTAGTTTGATAGTAGGTAATGATATTTATGCATTTATCCATTATCAACGGGTCTGTTGCTTATCTTGGTCATACAATGGCGTCACAGTTGCGCTACAAGTCGAAAAATATTTACGCCAGCTCGTAGATTAACTGCCAAGTCAGCACCGGGAGAAATGTCTGCAGCACAAGTTTCCAGATGTTGCGAGCCCGCATTGTCCACAGGCGCGTTTTGCACTGGATGCGGGGTCAAATAACACTCCTCCATGTAATGTAAGCTCCAAAGCATATCTCTGCTCCACATCTGTCCGTAAATATGACGGTGCACGTCTCTTTCTTCAGTAGCCTTGTGTCTGGCTTTAGGGACAATTCCATCGCACACGGGCTCTTCTATGGTTTCAATGTCCTTCGTATCGATTCGTTTATCATCTGATTCTATTCCAAAGATTGTCTCTTCCTAAATAAATAAAACAAAATAAATAAGTAAATAAATAATTTTATAAGTTCCTTTTATAACCTGAGTTTTTTGGCTAGATATTTACAAAAAATGTTAAGAGAAATCGGTCGCAATTTTCGCACATTTGGAAGAGAAAAAAGTTGAAATCCGTTCAAATATATTACTCCATTTTGGAATTTTTTCCCCTAAACAATTATCATAGGTTTTCCGGTGGTTAGCATTTTATATTAACATAGGCAAACATCTCTACGCTCTATGTGGGGTATTTAAAAGGGAATTTTTTGGGTGAAGAACACATAAAGTGGCACCGTCTGGCAGTAAAATGGAACACACCACACACCTGGGTAATTTCACAATAAATAATGATTTTTGGTTCTTTGTTTATTTATTTAGTGGCTTTCATCATTTAGGAATAGTTTTTAAATCTCCCGAGAAGCAATCCACACCTACGAGTCACTGGTACCTTCATGACAAATGTAGGATTTTGAACGTCGAAGTCTTAACGAAATAGAACTCTTCATTACCTTAATACACGGACAGCAGGTGTAGATTCCAGGCGATGTCTCACTGCACAAACCGCCTTCTGCACATGGTCGGATTTCTTCAAGACACCTTAGCTTGACGCTGGATGCTCCCGGGTGATCGTCGGCGACAGGGCTCCAGAACAACCCTTTCTTAGCGGCGACTGCGGCCACAAGCACCCACACACCCAGGACACTTATCTTCACCTGGAGAAAGAAAGAAAGAAAGTACGTAATAAATTCTCCTGGGGTTGAACTGGCTACATGGCCTTGTAATTTTGTTCCCTGGCGCCAACACCAAATTGTCTCTTATTGTTGGTTCACGGAGAGCGTCTGTCTATTTACCAGCTAAAATTATCATTTTTTGTTACCAAACTTGTAGAATATCCTTACATAGCTACAAAGTCGTGTTAAAAATATTTTTAAAGTGCCAACCTAAAAAAAACGGCCTTTCGTGCCAAATGAAGACCTGTCTCCCTTTTCGCTAATGACCAATGATCTTACAGAAATATGCTTCATTATTTAAAGTTTTCAAAAGAATTTCCGCTTCCCTCTTCAATTTTAATGATAACTATATGCCTGTGACATTAAAGAAAGGATGGAAATTAAATTGGGGATAGGGGATCAATCTGCAATACGATGATACTTTGAATGTGTTTAAATAGCCCGTAAATAAAACTAGAAGTTTTGTTTTGGCGGTTTTAGTGTTAAGGCCTAACCTTCTAATTTTCGGGAAAGTCATTCTCCTTCAATTATGACATTTCACGTCTGATAAATGTTCTATTCTATGCTCTTCGCCTAAACATTTTTTTTTAAATATTCCTTAGTTTATTTTATAACTTATAAAGCTTTTTATCGTGTACTAGACAGATACTGATTAAGGTAAAGCCAATGGATTTCTTTCAACGAAAGTGTCGGAGGGAGTTACGGAATCAAACGTTAACGCTTATGGAAAATTAATTGTGGTCTTTGGCCTATTGGAAGGCAATTGTTGTTGTTGTAGTAATGTTTCCTCGAAAAACTGCTCGGCGAATGAATATTCTAAATGTCACCGGCAACTGCTTTGAAAAATTAAGCAGAGAAACAAAGTTGTTGCAGGCAGGGCCGATTCCTTTTGAAGTAAGTAAAAAGGCAGCAAACGTATAAATCTGAAGTACCACCAAATCAGTTATAAACCAACTCACGCAACGATAACTGTTTATAGTCGCACAACAAGATGGTCGACCAATAACAAGATGGGCAAAATAAACATATCTAATGTAATAAAATATAATGGCATAATGCTATTGTAACCCCCCCCCCCCCCCCCCGCCATAAAAAAAAAGGCTTAATAATAAGAAAACAAAATAAGAAGAATAATTTATTTAAAAAAAAAAAAATTAAGAAAAGAGAAAAATGATTCTACTTTCAAATTCCTAGATCAACTGATATTTGAAAACATTGAATTTAGCTTAAGCCAATAATACAAATGAAAGAATTAAACAATCAATTGTAGCAAAAATATCTCTGCCGTATGTCACGAATCAAATGTATCCAATACTTACCATGACGAAATGCCAGCCCCCGACCGGTTCAAAGCTGTATTTATACCAATAGGCCTACGTAGATCGCTGCCCCTATGACGTTCATGACAAAAAACATTTATCTCTTTCTTTTTGCTAACGTTACTGTGCAAGCAATATGTTACTTATCGTAGGTTTACCGTCAACAGTTGTATGTCGTTGTTCTATCAGTTAAAAAGATGAAGATGCGGGCAAGAAACAACGACTATCGATTCTTTTTTTTTTCTTACCTTACATCGGATTTTTTTTTGGGGCGGTTGCTGTTTCTTTTCCGTTTTACACAATACAGGTATTTCCACCTCAATGTGGCTGCTTTCCGTATTGATAAAACATAATTTCCGAAGTCAACAACAACAAGCAGCATCGAAAAGCGGCTGACGCGGAGTTTTTACATGCGCGTTTGTAACCAGATTCTTTCGGAATATAATCAAGAATTTCCAGCAAATAATTAAATAATAAATGTGAACCACTCTACATTGTTTATTTTAGAAAGAGACCAAAGCTGAGATTCGTTGTTTAAGAAGGATACTTAATTTGAGTACTATCTTCCTATATCTAGAATTTTTTTAAAAACTTGCGTCTTACACGTTTACTCCGTTTTAAATCAGCATAATGTTATATCGAATAATCAATGCGGATTCCGTGTCCATCATTATACTGTGCATGCAGCCTGCTTTCTATGTAAGAAACTTGATAAGAAACCTTTCATATCTGCACAATAGAAGAAACTGTTCACTGTACAGTAGTTTCGTTTTGAGACTTATCAAACGCTTTTGATACTGTTAACCATTCGATTTTGTTATTTAAGTTATAATATTATGGGTTCCGCGATATATCGAACAGGTTTAAGGGTTATCGCTTAGATCACTGCTAATGTGTATCATATAACAACGTATTAAGCCAGTCCCATCAAATGGAATTTGAAGTCCCTCAGGGATCAATACTGACACCAACATTGTTTCTGATTAATTTCAAAATGACTGTCCATTCTTCCCTCAGTTTAGATGATCGTTTGTGTGTGTGTGTGTACATGTATATGCACACACATATATGATTCCATGCGATTGTTCGAATCAATTACAAGATTTAATTTTTTAATTTTGTTAAAATTATTTTTATTAAAAGAGTTTGCAAATCGGGGAAATGAGTACGTGACTTCAGTGACTCTATAAGCGACACATTGTTTTGCTGTGTAAGTAGGCTACAGCACTGCCTAATATCTTGGGATACACCACCGTCCAAGCGAAGAAGTGAATCAATCCTTAAATCAATCAATCAAACTGATATATCTGGTGGTTTTTAAACTTTTTTCTCTTGGTTTGTTACAAGAACATCCGGCTATGCAAAGTGAAATACTCTTAAGTACTACAAAAAGTTACCATGCTAAAAACACACTAATATTCAAGGTACGTTTTCAAGGTGATACCGTATCTAAATTCTGAAATTATTTTCATCTTTCTGTTGCATATTCCAGGGCTAAAATAAAACTTCGATTTGTAGAACCGAATAAATAACATTTCATGACCATATTTTAAACAATTATAACTAAAATGAATTTGTAGTAACATTTCGTGAAAATTAAAATGGATGTGTATGTATTTGTACGATACTATACCATAATTAAAAAAGGACGATGCTGCAATTTGCTGTTATGTTCAGCTGTTTGTGGTGGAAGCCTGCTGTGCAGGGGACAAGGGGACAAGACGATGCCCATTTGTTTTGGCGTTACATTTTTAAAAAATTCACTGGTTTTTTTTTCGTGTCCTATTGGACTGTTTTGTGTCCGTTCGTTGTATGCTCCGCATGAAGCCGACACTAGTTTGTTTCGCTCATCAGTCTGGAACATCCAAAATATATGACGTTTTTACCTGTAAAAAACTAAAGCTATTTATAACCATCGATAAATCAATCAATCAGTCTGTATTAAAGCGGAGTCTCCTTTGTCAAGCTTTGCCGCGACCCAGGATTCAAATCAGATCTCTTTGACAGTCTCAGGGGATGTAAGGTGGAAGCTTACTGTGGCCTAGTGCTCTCTGAGCTCAGGGGCATCAGGAAGCCGATTTGTGGTGGTGTCGTTTTTTTTTTTTAAATTCCAGTAATTGTATCGTTGCGTTTTCCTCGACCAATTTAGCTGGCACGCTGTCATATGAGTGAAATAACCTTAACATATACGACGTAAAACCCCAATCAAGAAAAAAACATTTGGCAGTCCATCATGGATCTGTGACCTCAGAAATACTGACATAGCATATCATGTTTCACTCTGCTGGTTTCTAGTTGTTGTTGATTATCTTAACGAGTTTAAGTTGGTCATTAGTTTCTTCAGAAGGCGTAAATAAATAATTTTTAATAAAATGCTGATACATCGTGTGAAACATGACACTACAGGCTTTTGTATCGGAATTGTTTTATTTGTATTGTTGCACAGTTAAGATGATTTTCAGTTTCTTAAATACCAGTAGGCGTAAACATTTAATAGGAATAGCCTGGGATTGAATATGACGCCAATTTATGCTGGTATGTAAGACAATGAAACAAAGGCAACAAAGGTAGGGTTCAAACATATTTTGTTATACTCGCCTTTGTGTAGGTTTAGCACAGATTTAATTCTTCCACAAACCTGTGACATGGTTATGTAAAAGTGACTGAACGTATGCAAAGTACGCCCACATATATACTCAGTTGTGACGGCAGGGTGCGAGCGTATGCGCCAAAGTACTCGTACATTAGTTTTAACAGAGAATCAAATCATCCTTCCCACCGCCGAGCCTTTGACCCTAAGGCATTGTCTTGTAATCTTCTTGTGCGCCTAAGAAAAGTTATCGCTGTGTGCAGTTTGCGCGTAGGTTTACAGCTGATTTGATGGTACTGTTTGTGCAATCTCGCGAGATCTCCTATATATCACGAGAACAAGATAGATCTCTGCGGTCGCATGGATACATTTTGAAAGCGACCCACTTAAACTAATTAGGTCAGGTATTGCACATGGTACTTTCAATATGTTGTTTTTGTTTTCTGCTACCTTTCAATGACGTACAATTTAATCGGCCTTGCGACAACTTTTTTCTTTGATTTTAAATAACTTTATAGTGAAATTGTGGTGATTCATTCTCCAGCGATTTTTTACGGAAACTGCACTACTACAACAATAAAGATGGGTTGTCTATACATGAGTGCTGATATTCTTCTCAATTACAAAAAAGGTACGAGTCTACTTCAATACACTTTCTCCTTTTGTATAAAACGTTTCATTGATTCACTTCTTGTATGTAATGACTGGGCATTTGTTATATAGCTGTGAACTCCTTGCTTGATGAATTGACCTATGACACCAGTCGATTTGTAGTTTGCTATGCCACATGTTCCGATTATATTTCTTCTTTTTTTTCTTTTCTCTGCTCTATGTCGATTTTAATTAGTTTCAAATGTACCTCAAGCCCCCCAAAACGATACGTTTATCAACCTGCGATACAAGTTTGGTCTGCAGCGGTAAATATACCGATAAAGGGCTAAAAAAAAAAGGCCAGCCATTACATAGCTGCATCACATCGCTCCGTCTCATCATCGCATAGCTCCATCTCTTCATCGCATACATCACGCCATCGCTCCATCGTATCGCTCCTTCGACCTAAAATCTGTATACGAGACACGATGGTCCCTCTCGGCGACCATACTTACTTGTTCGGTAGCGTTCACTAGTCGTTTGCTGATTAAAGAAGCGCTCGTGTAACCGCTCGTTCCATTGAACAGGCCTCAGGTTGTGTGTGTCTGATGTGTGTTAAGTGTGTTGTTGCTGAACTAATACGAAAACGTGTCACAAGCCCAGACACGTTTGGATGACATTATTAAGGAAGAGCTACCAGTCTCTGCAGCTACCTGCGACACTGACAATAAACACAAACAAAAACAGGCCGCAAAACGGGACGCCACAACACATGGGCTTCATGTTGCCCCTTAGTTCTTTTCTTCTCGGTGCACACTGGCAACCGTTATATTAGTGTAAGACCTTTCAGTGCGACGTTAAACACCAATCCAATAAATTGAAGCCTGATTGGTTTTCTATTAATATGTGCTCATCAATCAAGCATCGGGAATAAGCGTTCTATTTATTGAAATTGAAATAACCGTTAGAGCTGCAGAACAGACAAAGCTAACTTAATGCTTCTACCTTATCTGACAACGATACAGGCAGCAACAGTCACATCAAAATGTAAAACCGTGGACCCATGGTGTGCCATAAATCTGTAGTTCTGGTCACACATATGTCCCGGATAGGTTGGAGGCTGGCTGTGGTCTACACGTGTGTTTCAGGGAAGTTTATACCAATGTCTAGGGAAATTAAAAAGGTTCCACCTACACACTGACATATGTCCTATTAATGAAATAAACTTAAAAATAAAGTCAAACACCAACCATGGACATAGAAGGGATACTTGCGGACGATTTTTCTTCCATAACGTAGGTCTATCAAACAAGTAGAGGTGTTTAGGTTGCATCGTTCAGACTTCAACACACGACACTAAAAACGGTATCGATACACTTGCATGGGGCTATGTTATCTAATCGATTAAGTTTGTTATTTACCCCAGCGACGGCACGCGCTCCTGAAAACACAAACGCTGGCCTAGGACCAATATATATATACAAGAACCACGCACTACGTTTTTTTACCACACAACACACCATCTGTTTACTTAACAATACGATTCGAGATTTGTACACCTTTGAATTGCTGGATTGTTTGATTGTAGTTTTACGCCACACTTAAGCCTATTTCACTCAAATGATTCCCAAGAGGCTCAATGGGTAAAGGAAAACACCCTTCTGAAGGACACTAGGAACAAACAATGTCAGCTGCATTATATAGACACATCGAGTTCTAATTTTCTTCCTTTACGGTGAAGATTTTCTCCCCACACGCATAATGAGGCAAATAACATGCACGGGTCGTTTGGCGAGGGCCTCTTGTGCCCATATGCTTTCCGAACCAAAGGGCATCAGGAAGCCGCTTTGCTGTGGTGTCCGTCTTTTCATCCTGTGAATGTTTTGTGGTGTCTTCTGTGTTGTCAGCGTCGTTAAGGGTGGTATCCTCCACCGATTGGGCTGGCACGGCGTCATTAAGTGAATAAACCTTAAGTGCGACATAACACCCCAATCAAACAAACTTCCAGCTGGAAAAGAGTCCTTCGTCCATTGTACTGCTGGGGTCTAGTAACCGGAGATTTAGGCCACAGTCATTCTCCATTTTGTTCCAGTGACTATACAGTCGTACCTTGTAACATTTATTTGCTCTAACGTTATCAACGCATTCATTTCCTTGTACATTACATTATTCATTGAGTATTTCAGCCCATATTAGCTAATAAAAGACCACCGGATCTACATCTAGCCGCGTATGACTTATCTTTTGAAAGTATCAATCACTGGAACTCACTTAGGTTCTCTTCAAAAACGCGAGACAGCAATTAATAGGGGTGCCCCAAGAAAATAATATATATATACATATATGATGCTAGTGCGATTCCCAGCCAGTAATATTTACTACGCTTGTGTACTTCATTTTCTAACTCAAAGAGATATATTCCAAGATAACAACAATAGTTTTAAATGCAGTAGAACAATAATTAATGTCGTTTTAGCAACTGCAAAGTCTTTCACGTCTTACCCTTCTCTATTATGCTAGATTACAACTCAGCATAGCTTTAGCCTTTACCCAGCTATTTATGTCGGGCCCTTCCGAAAACATTAAAATTAATCCGATCACGATTCGCGCGTTGAAAGCTGCATAGCGTTTACACAGAACCTTGTGTTTAAGGATCTATTGCATAATTAATGGGAAGTATCGACTGGTGTTATAGTCCAAGTGGCAATAACGAGGCAGCCGCGTCCTAGAAGTAGGGGGGTTAATATGGATTCAATCCCATGCCGGCTACACGGAGATCTACAGTATTACTTCGCGTAAATCCACCTCGAGGAGGGGCGACGTTAATACTGGTGGCAGGGCTTTAACAGCCTGATTACTGTTTCGGTAAACACGGGTCAGTTAGGAGTTATCTACGCCCCTCGGTAAGCCAACTCTTGAAGTACGTGATAAGGTATATATATTTTTGTACACACTGGTTGTAGTGTTAAAGGCAGAGAGCTATCGTCAATCTACACCTGAACTTCCCTCTGTTATCTGGTTAACTGTTTATAATGATGTTGAAGAATTTTAGTTATTTGTTTCGGCGAATTGTTTGTGTTGACGGAACATTGAGCACAACGTACGGCACAAAACTTCTGCATGGTCTTAACTAACACGCATTGATCGATGTGGAATAGTTTGGCTTCTTTGTGTTTTGACGAACGATTTGTGTTAAATAAACGGACAGAAAATCCGCTTCAGTCCTACCAGGACAAAACTCTCGTCTAGCTTTAACTAAAATTAGGCATATTATTGTTATCGGGTTGTATGGGCGAACTATTTGCGACAATGGAACGTAGTGCATTTTAAACAGCGCGTGATGAGCTTCTAAAGGACTTTGTGCAATTTGAATTACGTGCAATAGTGTTGTTTGTTTTTTCTTTCATTTTCACCGGGCATAGTGAACAACAAACACTAAAAACTCCAATGCATGTTGAACTATAGGAATTAGTGTTTATGTTTTTTAAACACAGCCAAAAGTCTCTGGACTAAACCGACTATCTTTTATGTTGAACTACCTGTACACAAAACAGAGTTGTTCTTGTATGGTCTGGTTGAACTATTTGAGTTTTATAAACAGTATAAAAACGGCCGTCAAATCTGTTCCTGGGTTTAACGAGCTACTGTGCGCGTTGAACTATGTACGCTATTGTTGTTATTTATTGTGAAACGAAAAGTGGGAATAACAGCCTAAGCTCCACTAGAACAAAAATAACTGTGAAAGTCGAACTATGTGCATAGTGGTGTTGTAGTATTTTGTTTGTGTTAAACGAAGAGCAAGAACAACTGGAAACGAGCCATCGAGACTTATGGTGTGGTCTATTCCTGTGCATTTTGAACAACATAGTGTTGTTATTATTACGTCTGCGTGAACTATTATCGTTCAAAGAACACAGAGAACAACGGCAAAAAAAACCCATCGTGAATAAACTAACTTTTGTGTATTACAAACTGCACGTAATAGTCTTACAAAATGAAGTACTTCTTATAGTGTTGTTCTTACGGTTTCTGGGCAAATAACACTCGGAAGCCATCGAATGTACTGCGCACATTATCTCGGACGTGATACGATCATCGCCATTTTGGCCGGAACTTTTTCACAACCTGTGGATAAAACTTCCACTGTAGACAGATTCCACAGTTTCCTAAAGCCATATGAAATTTGCTCGATTATCCTATATTTTCTTACGTGTCCAGCCTCCATATCGCGGTAAATAGGCTTCCGGTGAACAAAATATACCATTTTTATAAATATTCATACACCTATCACGACCGAGCTAAGTGATGACAGCGAAACAACGAGAAATCACGCGAGGTTTTGCCGCTTAGGCAAATAATGCTCTGTGTTTAAAACAGTATTACTGGCTTAATCTGTGTAATAAGAACGGTCATGCCTCAAACAAAGCCGCTATATGGTGGATTTTACCAAAGACTTGACATCGGCAATTATTCTAAGCTTAGCCGCTATATGTTGAATTTTAACAAAGTCGTGTAATAGGTAAATATTCTAATTATTCTATGCTTTATTCAATCATGGCTTGTTGTTGGCACTTTATTTGGTCATTCTGACCTCCGCAAACCTTTATTTACCACACCAAGAAGAATAAATCGTTTTTCACACCTCTTGGTCACTGCTTTGTTACGGATCCATTGTCAGGTAACGCCTTTCGAAATGATCATTTAATAAAGAACTAATTTTTGGCAAGGTTAAACCAGGGTGTACGACACTTATTCATTGCGCCCATTGTTGACAAAGTGTTATTCTTATTTTGTCAAACAACACCTCAAGGCTTGACCACTTAAGAAATAGCAATTTTTTGGCAGACGTCAGCTGAGGAATAAACACACAGCAGTTTTCTCTCCCCGGAGAAAAGACGTTTTTTACCTGTCATGCCTTAGAGAAAATACTTTGACATCTTCGGTTACGAGGTCTACCAGTATTTCAAGACCTTACAAACTTTGACCTTGTTAATTGACCGGTGTGTAGCTGGCTTTCATTATTCCATGGGACTAGCTAATGGATTGTTTGACTTTACCTGGTCATTTTGAATTCGACAGTTTGGAAGAGCAAACTCTGCCAGCCCTTTGAGAAAATTACAGGTGAGTACTTGTTTAGAAATCATCAATGCTTGTACATCTTGTTTAAGCGGCATTTAGAAGCTAGGTACATAACAAAAACATGACTTTTATTGCTTATTAATATATCTAAAAGTTGAAAATCCATATTAGTCATGTTTTTGCTGTGTTTGTACAGATAGTGGTAGGATCCTTTTTATAAGAGGTAAAAGTTAAACCTTCGTTAGAATATCGAATGACAGAAATGCCTAAAATGCCTTATTAAGAATTCAATAGTGTAATATTTATATAACACTCATGACACTTTTAAGCCAGTTGACCCCACGCTGAGGTATCAAATTTCAAATATAATCAAACGGCAGAATCACACATTGTATACGACAGCAGTATCATTTTAATTCTATGACAAGAGAACATTTTTAATTAAGCAAGCTAACACTGGGGTTTAGAGTTTCAGAGAGAATGAATGTAACTTATCTCAGTCGAGCGTTACTTATATGGAAGCACAAAACTAATAAGTTGGGTAAGCTCAGTGCAAAGCGAAGTTCAGTAGCAATGATCTTATTTGAATACAAAAGAATTATACTTATAATGAAGTGGAAAATCATTTTCAACTAATTTGAGCCAACAATTGGGTTTACAATATAATAAGCAACGAAACAACAACAGTATTAAGATAACCTTTGAAAGTTAAAGTAGTATTATCTATAGTTAATGACAAAGCTTTCAAATACGTGGCGCCAACACATGGATGTAGAACTTCAGACCCAATTATTGCTTTATCAATTGTTTTGCTTTAGGGCAGTGGAATTTTACTTGTATAAGTGCAGAATAGGTAAAAACTTGTCAAATATGTATGATAAAATGCTATTCATATATATGTAAGATAAAATAAAATTCAGAACGCGTGCGCATGCGCATGCGCATGTATCAAACTGCGTTGTCATAGATTTTTTTTGAACGCAAGAGTCTGTTACTTATATATTTTAAAAAGGTGAAAAATATTTAGAGAGTACACTCACGAATAAGCGGCTGTAATTCCTTTTGTTTCAGCCGCTGAAAAATTAGAGCAAGTTTGCCAGGGATGGCCGCCAATTGGAGCCTTTTAAAGGAAATAGAGGGTTTTACTTGGATAGTAAGAAGAACCATCCCTGACAAATAAATCTCCCCTAATGTCAGCGGCTGAAACAAAAGGGTTGGGGAAGATATAAATAGCCGCTGATTCCTGAGCGTGTTGAACAAGTTGGTCCAATCAGGATATAACAGTTCAGAGAGCGCGAAACTTGAATATCATTGAGCAGGGTTTTTTATTAATTGGGGTTTTATGACGCATATAAGGTTAATTCATTCATATGACGGCGTGCCAGTCCAATAGGGGAAGGAACCCACCATATAATATGCAATACTGGCAGGACACCAAATGGCATTTACGAAACGAAGAACAGGACACAACTAATGGGGCCCCGGTTGCCTCTTAGCTCCGTGGACACCGGGGTACAGGAAGCTCCCGCCAACCACCCGCTTACAGGGAGTTAAATGTAACGTTGCGCGTAAAAATCACCATTTTTCAAGTATTATATGCAACTATACTGCGGTCAAAACTAAAACGAAAGAAAAACTAAAACATCAAGGATTATACATGCATTCGAGCGCGATGTCATTTTACTTATATTGAATAGGTAACCGTGTTGGAATAACTTATGCCAACGAATGGGTGTTGGATTTCAGAACGAGTAAAACTGCACTATCAAAACGTTTTATTTGAAAGCAAAGTGTGCTACGTAAAGAGTAAAGGTAAATGTTCAAGTATGACAGACCACACACTAAGGTATCGGATTACAGGGCGAATACAAATTTACTTCAGTGGAGTTGTACTAGAAGGTATCACGTATATGCTCACTATTGTTTTAAGGTATGCACTCATTAACATAACTCTTACTAGCCCACGGAGAATTTCTATCCATTTGTGATACGTGACCAATCATCTAACTGTGTGCAATATTGACGCTGCGATGGTGAAATATTGCCCTTCATCGTGCACAACTCTAAGCGTTCATGTATCGACTGAGCCCGGGTATCCAAGAGACGGGCACAATATACACAACTCGACTCCAAAACCTCAGATCGCTTGGAGTTGTGTGGAAACTAATTATGTTTATTTAAATCTAAACTTATGAGACTGAGCTTCGACTTTTCTTTTGCTATCAGGCTGGATGGTCCATTTTTCTAGGAAAAATCATTTCCTCACCGGAAGATGTCGTGGACAAATGGAAGTCAAAGCAACTTAGGATTCTCCAAACGAACATTGATCCCACGATTCCTACGGTAGTGATACAATCCAAGAATAACAAGCAAGCCAGGATTTCGTTGACAAAAGTAACGAAACATATTAATGCCATCACGGCTTCTGGATGGTTCGATTATTCCTGGATATTCATTTGAGTAAGAACAATTGAAGCAAGTCGTTTGTTATTTATCATGTAAGTAAACTTCCTTTTATTTAGCTTTTGTTTGTGATAAACAATAATTTAACATAACATGGTACAAGTGAATAAGTACTTCTAATTTGGACATTTTAGATTTCACTAAACCAAACGATGGTGTAGAAATCCGATGTTAGTTTTGGTGTTGATTTTGTTTTCTTTGAAATATTTATACGGGTTGAAAAGGTTTAAGTTAGCGGAGGTGCGCTTGGCGTTTGTTACATATAGGGTAATACCAATGACTGATTGACCGTGTGTCCATATACTGTTACCGGGTACGGGTATACGGGGTGCCTTATAGGCTATAATGAATACTGATATCCCAGTATTTATAAAAAATAGTATGGGTAATTTTGCATATACAGTCTTCATATAAGTGAAATAAACGTAAGTACTGAAATATTTTGGTTTCGTTTAGACTGTTCATATTATTTTCGTTTTTTTGGGATAGCAGTTTCTGATACTGAACAGAATCGCCAGCAGTAAATGTTGACCACATAGACCACTTAGCAATTCGGCCTTCTACGTTTGAAAAAATCTTTAGTTCGACGAAAAACGCTTACAAAACAGAATATTTCGTATCCGAAACCAAGTAGATATATATCCAACCTGAGAAAATGTTCATAAATGCGCTTAAGGCACGGTCACGTGGCTTGTAAGGGTTGGGTAATAGCCTACATAAAATATGTAAATTATTTTGTTACCATTTTACGTCTTTAATTCTTTGTGAAACATACACAATCAAGAAAAAAAAAAAGTAAAGAGTTCGGTTTTTAATAAAGATTGGAATTTACCTCTACCTTATTATGTTATAGTCTATATTAGTCTATATTGTTAAGTTCCATTAAAAAAAAGGGTTTTTTTTCATTTTTCTCGATTGTGTTTGTGTCAAAAACATAATAAACAAATAAAAAAAACGTGAAATTTATAAACATTAATAATATATTTTGTTTTCTATCCAACAC
>JAVFBZ010078941.1:3610-26422 GCA_032466195.1 Katharina tunicata | reverse complement strand
CATATTACAAAAATCAATTCGTAACAAAATATTTTGAAAACAAGTTGGTATCGTTTCTTTTGGACACTAGTGTATGTTAATATTTATTGTAATATGCCTGTCTCTATTTGTATTTTATTCTTAAAGATTTGTAACATGGCGACTTGCATGCGCTGTATGTTTCATTGGTTGAAAAAAGATTCATAACAGCAAAATAATTTCTAATATTGGTAAATGCAAATGAACTCAAAGGCTCATCGGCGCCCAAAAGCAGAGAGAAATATGCTACACAGGATATTAAGATGGGTACATGTTTTCATAACAATCCTGTAATCAACGTTTTCATGGTCATCGGGGTTAAAGTTTATAGCAATAAGAAAATGGACTATCAAATAATTATTGGGGATTATCCGTTAGGTATTTGACGTTAACAATATATATTGTCGATTACTTTTAAAATATAAGTATTCAAAGTTAAATAAGGATAACTCTAACAAGTGAACTACTGGTAGTGTTTCATACGGAGCATATTGCAGAACAAGGAAGAGTGCTAAACATAATACTATATATGCTATATTGATGTCATATTATTGTCTATCAATCAATCAATCAATGACAAATATGGTACAGGCAGTTATATGAGTAACAGATTATCTCCCTTTGTTTGCTTACTGCCCAAAACCGTTGACAACAATATCCCAACAAACAAATGTTCACATTTCCTTGTTTCAATTGAAACAGATATGTATATTAACTGGACATGGTGTGATTAAAATCACGTTTGTAACCTATAGAAGATACTATAGATTGACGAGAATGGTCACATCGACCAATCCTAGGTTAGCATCCTATGCCGCCACGTTGTTTACATGGACCGTGGCGCTCCTTATAAATAGGTAGTCGATGCCGAGCTGTCAATATGTCATCAAAAAGCGAACCGATGTGAGTCACAATTGCTTCTGGACATCACAATCTGCCAGACAGCAAATCAGCACCAGCTAATAGGGGTCGCCACTGTTCAATTTTCAACATGGCGCTGGCAAAATGACCTGTCTCGTCAATCTGTAGTCTCTGCTCATAGTTTGTTTGATTGGCGATTTTCGCTGTACTTAAGGTTATTTCACTCATCAGACGGTGGGCCAAAACCCAATCGCTGAAGGACACCACACCAAACGATGGTGGCAACTCAAAATATGAAAAAAATAATAGGACAGTAAAAAGAATAGGTTTCTTGATACCCTTAGCTCAGAAAAGACCGGGATAAATGAGGCTCCCACTGTAGCTTTGAGAAAACAGTTTAGACCAGGCTTCTGCAGGCTGGTTATCGTTTTTCTGAAGAAAAAAAACAGGGTTAACAAAAAAAAAAGTTATTTAAATCGACCACATTGTACTTAACATAGCCTACACTCTGTCTTCCACTAGCTAACACTTCCTTGGATTTGTTCGTTGACGAAGTATTATTACCATATGCAAATTTAAATTCCCTAGATGATTAGATAGCTGCAGACATTGACTTATTTATTGATGCTTGTTGCGATCTATCAGCATGATAAATTTCCTCGGGGAGTGTTATTTGATGTCGATTACGGCCTTTCCAAAGAGATTTATATTCCTTGAAGCCGGAGAATTGTCAGCCATGTAGTTTCACTGCATATGATAGACATTCGTCTGCTTTGAGAATATCGGCCATTAAAGTTACAATTCACGATGAAGACGAAATTACGAGCATACTGTGCAGCCTCTATCTGTCCTATTGAAGTCCATTGACGGTTAGAGCTCTGCAGAAATTGACTTGTAGATCCATACATCAGGTTCAAATAACTGTCACGAAGAAGACCAGAAAATTTGAGTTGAGTGTTATATAAGTCGGTTTGTCAGCTCATTTCACTTGTCTTATTGAAAACAGGATAAATTTGATGTTTTGCGATTCCTTGAAAAGATTGGGATTATAATAAATGAGGTTTTTGCTAGATATTTGGAGAATAAGAGAATGACGAGAAAGTAATATGATGCGTAAATATTACATTAATTTTAAAGGAGAATATTCGGTTTTGAGTATGAATGACTCACGCGCAAAGAAACATATATTTTTATTTGATTTACGTCGCTTTCTTAGTGTTCATCTATTCCCAAGTCTAGCAAAAATTTGACTGATAGAAAAAGCCCGTTCAGATAAATGACTGCTCGCTTGGCAATTTTGATTTGATCTCTTTTTGGTGAATACCAGTGTCACTTTTGTATTGGTGAAAATCAAATCAAACTAAATGAACTGTATTCATTATAGGCAAACACGAAAAAAAAGAATTTAAGGGAAGCTGAATTTAATTTTAACTGGAATATTTTGTTGCAGTTCCAGGCTTATTTCTATTCCATTACTGTTCCGATGGTTTACTATATAGCAGCAGAGCTATGTTATCAACGGTAATCTTGATAAACAAGAATCCGTTTATAATTTAACTTTTGTGGCTCGAGATTAAGTATTGGAAATAATTTACCAAAGCCCTTTGCTTTTGTTCAACTGATCCTTTCGACAATAAATGTTCTGAAAAAACAGTTTATTTGATTAGTAGGTTAACTGGTCAATATATAACTGCACTTTTTGTTCAAGGTAACAGCTTCCCATTAAACTCTCAGCAATCTATTTATCCAATCTCGTTTGTGAGATTGTGTGGAGGTTGGAAGGAGTTCCCAATAAAAAAATACGTGACATGTACTTCGTAACGGATTTTTTTTTTAAATTGCATTTTTCAAATCATAGCTAAAATAAAAGCAGACCCCAGAAATTAAAGCATCTTTCTTACGCTTTGCAAACAAATTTGACAAAAGACATTTTCTTGCGTGGTAGCGTGTAATCAATTTTTTGATTACACGCTACCTCGCAAGAAAATGTCATGGCAAGAAAGATGCTTTAATTTCTGGGGTCTGCTTTTATTTTGGTTATGATTTGAAAAATGCAATTTAAAAAAAAAAATCCGTTACGAAGTACATGTCACGTATTTTTACCCAATAAGTGTAGGACATACTTTTGTACTAAAATTGTTTGATTACAAAAACGGCCCCCAGTTATATTCCTGACATACAAATGCAAAAGTCGGATTGAGACGGTCTATTGATGTAGGTGTTCATTAATATAAAAAAATTTACACTGCATGATAACTATCTCTTTGTCATATTTTGTCACTTATGGAAAAAGAAAGTGGATCTATGTGTTAGAAAACGATGAATGGGAAATCATTCAGAATATCCTTCAGAACATGTTGAACGACAACGACCGCATAATTTTAAATCATCTATAGATATTATAGAGCTTTGATGTATATTGAGCGCGTATTTAACCTTACGCTGACCTTTACAAACCTAATGTTTATTCCATCTTCACATTAGATGCAATTAGTTAGTAGCATAGGATTATCAGTATTCATTGTGGCATCCCTCAATTCTCTTGAGTTACAACCTACATAAATAATTGGCAAAATTTAATACTAAATGCAAGTTACAAAGAAAAAAAAAACGGTCTATACAAATGAATCCATTAGGCGTGCAAGAGATTCTTTCGTTCTCTCGTTAATACCTAGTAAATCTTAAACTGTCACTTTATACACTGTCGAATTAAGCGCGCGCCCATCACATTTATTCCTGGCTTGATCTTTTTATTCACAGATGGCGGCGCTGTATACTCTGGTTATAGATCCTCGGTCCTCCAAGGTTGGAGTGCCAGTCTGCCGTCTATTTTCAAGTTTAATCTTTTCTGTGCAAAACGATTTAATTTTTTTCAGCCAGTGTTATTCTGGTCTCCATAACAGATAGCCATGGCTTCACAATTTTGATGAGCTCAAACAAGTTTGGACGAGCATTCCGATACAATTTTCTTATTACGACTGTACTATAAACTTCACGGTTACTGTTTAATCGAGTGCACTGAAGCTTGATTCGTCTGTCGGTCCAGCATCTCTTGGATCCATATTTGAGTTACCTACCGCATGACTTTGGCACATCCTGTCATTTATTATTTTCAGCCCTAAAATTGGTGCACTTTTGTCATATAAAGCCGTTTTATAATTGGCGTCGAGTATTTTACATTTGAAAATAATCGTACAGTACTAAGTAGGCGTAATGTTTTAATATTTTACGTTGATAAACTTTTTATATTTCACGTTGAATGTATAATTTAGAAGTAAATCTTATTATATTTGCCGACGCCTTTACATTAAACTTAGATATAAAAGCGATTAATTATCAATTACTATCAATAACCGGCAGCTATTTTTCTTAAATCAATGGAATTGGAAATACACACAGCATTTAAAATCACTCGTTCATTCTATGTTATAATTTTCCCGAAATCAACATAATGATGCCATATAATGTGATTTGAAGCTTTCGTCATATCTAATGCCATGGTTTCTCTGGGGTTTCGAAAACAATTATTTTCCCGTACCCGTATCATTTTAAGATTACACCTGGAAATAGTGAAATCTGGTCGAAATCAGTGGTCTTGTCCTTGTTTTCTTAGCCTTTATGTCAAATCTCAGATTCGTGTGGCCTTGTTAAAAGTCCTGACGAAAAAGACAGTTTCACGATATAGGCTGTCCTTTGCATTGTCTGACTTTTAATAAGACTAAAAATCTGTACACATATACTAGAAACAAATCACTGAAATGTTGAACAAATACAGTTACACAGGATTACTATACATAAAATAAATATAGTGGAACTGAGGACATGTTGTTTAGGGATGGTCTTATTTTGTTTATGTGTAGTGATTCTTTAAGTTTTAATATGTGGTCTGAGGATGCACTGTCAATTATGGAGTGAGAGGCTAAATAGGGACTATGACCAGTGAAAAGACAATGTTCCCCAAAAGCAGAATGCTTATATACGCTGGAAGTTATATCATGCTCATTTAAACGGTCTTTGGTATGTATCATAGTTTTGCCTATGTACATTGAGTTACATTCCCCACATTGTATTTTATATACGACCTTTGATCTCAGGTCCTCGTCTTCCTGGTCTTTATAGTTAAAATAGCTACCAATGGTAGAATTAGAAGTAAGAATACATTGTATGTTTATACATGGCACAGATTTACACAGTATTTAGTTGATTTCTCAGTTTTAAAGAGGCTGCCCCTATATAAGGTAATTTAATGAATACTTTCTTCTTTTCTGGTCCGTAAGGGCGTTGTTTAGCTGCATTAGGATTCAATAATTTCGTTACAGTGGAATTAATAAGCCGATCTAGAAAATTGTATGGAAAACCATTTTTGAATAACATTTGGCGAATGTGCTTAACTTCATTAGTGAACACATGATATGTATTGCAAATTTCTCAGGCTCTGTTTATCAGTGTCTTTACTAGGTTTACTTTGTGACGAGTAGGAGTCATACTTGTTCATTTGGTATATAGTCCTGTGCGGGTAGGTTTACTATAAACTGTGGTCAGTACACCGCTGTTGGTCTTTGTTACCAATATATCCAAAAAAGGCAAAGATCCATTGGATTCATCATCGTGTGTAAACGAAATATTAGGATGACAGTTGTTAACATGTTCTAACAAGTTGGTGGCATCTGAGGGGTGTTTAATTACAAGGAAAGTATCATCTACATAGCGTTTAAAATGTAGGACATTGAAACTACATGATACCGGGTCAATGAACTTTTCTTGAAAATAGTTCATAAATATGTCGGCAAAAATGGGTGCTAAGGGGGACCCCATGGCAACTCCGTCTATTTGTTCATAGTATTCACAGTTGAGTTTGGCAGTTGTATTTCCAACTGCTAGTTGAAGAGCCTTTTTTAGTTGTCTGCGATTTAATCCATGGAACGTAGAATTATTATTGGGCGTTACTTTGCCCAGAATGATATCTATGGTTTCGGACAAAGGTATGTTTGTAAAAAGATTTTGCACATCAAAACTAGTCATGAAATTGTTGTGAATATCAATGTTGGTGTTGACCCATTGTGCAAATGAGAATGTGTCTTTAAGCATACTCTCGGTTTGGCGAATTTCCTTCAAAACACTGGCCAAATATTTGGCTAGTTCATAGTTATAACTGTCAATCGAAGATAATATAGGGCGAAATGTGCAAAATGAGTATTACCTTTAGCCAGTGTTATTCTGGTCACCATAACATCTTGCCATCGGTTCACAATTTTGATAAGCTCTAGGGTAGGATGGGCATTCCAAGACAATTTTCTTCATACGACTGTACCAGTTTCAAGATTACAGTTTTTCCCTTAAGCTTGGTGATGATTCGTCTGCCGCTCCAGCATCCAGGTTTTAGTTACATATCGCATGAATTTGGCATGTTTCATTTATTTTTTGGCTTTCCTTTTATACAACACTAAAATTGGTGTATAATTAACATGAGTATTTCACATTTGACAGTGAAAATAATTGTATAGTTGGCGTAATGATTAATATTTGACAATAAAGACCTTTTATATTTCGCGTTGATTATATCATTTAGAAGTAAATTTTATTATATTTGCCGTCGTTTTTATAAGGCGATTAACTATCAATAACTGGCAGCTATTTTTCTTAAATCAAAGGAATTTGAAAAACACAGCATTAACAATCACATGGTCAATCTATGTTGTAATTTTCCAGCGATCAACAAAATGATGTCATATATTGTGATTTTAAGTTTTCGCAATATCTTATGGCATTGTTTCTCTGGTGTTTTAAAAACAATTATTTCCCCATACCCGATGAGTTTAGGAGAAAGGTCGAGGGAATTTACCTCCTGGAAAAAGAATCGTCGAGACGATTTTTCTTGGACAGGACGGTATCGAGCGCCTTTTTTTTAAAAACTTTTACTGCCGACTGTTGTTATATACTACCGTCATGTTAGAGAAATACCATTCGGATCGGCGTAGGACGCCAATCAATCAACCGTCCTGAACGAAAAAAAAAGTAAATAAACAAAGTTTTTAATTCGACACATTTTATTAATTTATTAAAAGAAAAAAAACACTAATAAACTGCCTATAAATACAGAGATAAACTATCCTGTACACTTCCGAGACAATTCAGTACAATAACAGAAAAATAAAAGTATAATAAAAGCACTAAAATTAAAATTTATAATATCATAACATTAAAGTTAGTCTTAAAACAGTTAAATTAAAAGTCACTTATAACAATTAAAACCCAAAAGGGGTCCTGCCCCAAACTATAATTGTATAGATATTGTTGAAAGTTGAAATATCGTGGTGTTTTATACATATTGAAGAATAGTTCATTGCGCGGTAAAAAAGCCGTATATGTTTAACCTTAGTGGCTCTTCAAATTCAAGATTTTTTAACGCTAAATATCGCCATTCAAAAATATATGACAGAATCTACACGAGTTCGATTGGTGCTCAAATTATGGTTTAAATAATACACACACATGACAGCTAGTCATTTCTAGGATATGCCCTGAAACAATTCAAGTACCCGCCCATTTACTGGCTGAAGTGGTCTAGAGTTTCCCCATCGTCCGAGTGTCTCCGAGCCTACGCCGTCGGCCAATAACATCCTGAACTGTGCCAGCTGAAAATTATAATATATGGTTGCGAGACACGCTTGTTCGTTCTGTATTGCATGTAAAATGACCATCTGGCCAAGTGGAATATGTTTCGAAATTACATTCATATTATCATATATTTTCTTGGACCATTATCTTTCCAATGGATCTAATACTGAAGTGACTTCACATTATTTGGTTGCGTTACTGCTTAATTGCTGTTGGAATGCATCGTTTTCTAAAATTGAAATACGCTTGGGTACGACGTAAAACGCCAATCAATCAAGCTAGGACAGTGTCACTTTTTTCATAACATAATATCTATTTCTGTCTTAACCAGCTTGATAGCTTTAAACAAGTGTTGCTACTGCTCTGCGTACATGTACATGTAGCTATCTGTGTAATCTATGGCAAACGTAAACGATTAAGCTGGCTTTGAGTAACATGAATATAGTAATAATATAAACATCACTTATAAAATCAATTACGCTTTGCTTGAATGTTGCTTAGTTAATCTGGCCTATTCACCGTTTGGTACAAAACTCAAAGTACTCACTGAATGAGAGGAAACAGGAATGGCGCCAAGTAGTACAATCCATCGCACAACTTCAAAACACCCGGGAGTCGTTAATGAGCCAGGGTAGCTCATGAAGCTTTTGAGGACACCTGATGAAGGCATTAACTGATTGGGGTCCAAAGCTAACTCCACACCATGCTCTGTTGGATAAATCAAGAAATAAATCAAACCAAATCACCAAATCATTTTTTTTTCATTTTGCTTGTTATTTCATGTCGTATTTAAGGATCTCTCACTTATATGACAGCGATGCGAAGCTAATTATTGGTAGATAATCCGGCGGACATGTTGAAAACCACGCCGCGATCCCCGTAGGATCAGGAAACTTACCTCTACGGTCGACAGAATGGGTCAAACCTATTCAGCATAGAAAGATTTAATCTACTAAAATACGCGACTCCACAACTTCAGAATTATTAAAACATTTTTGATGGCACAATATTCCATGTCGAATTCGATCTCCATTGGGAGCCTTGTACTTTTTTTGTCCACCTCTACGATCGTTAAATTTTATAAATATAGTTAATACGTGTATAATAAAGGATTGTTGTGAATAATTTTGTATTTTCTGCCCAGATTATACGTTGTTTAGGTTTTCAACCATGTACCATCCGGAATATTTATTCTTGGTGCAGAGAGATTAATTGACCAAGGTATAACTTCTATTGGTCTCATTTTGTCTCTCAATTCAGAATACGCTGCCTGCTTTTCGAAAAGTTTGTTTCTTTGGTTGGGGTTTTACGCATTGCTTAAGGTTATTTCACTCACACAACGGCGTACCAGACCTATTCGATGAAAGAGACCGCCCTACACGAGGCTGGCTACACAGAAGACACTACAACAGACTCACTTGACGAAACAGCAGAGCAACGCAACAAATCGGATTCCCCTTAGCTTAGATAGCACCAGAACACAGAAGGCTCCGTCTCAACCACCCGCGCCATTCACAAAAGAGAGCATCGTGAATATGAATTGTGCCTTACCGACATCACATGCAAGAGTGTATGGTTGGATCTATACGGCCGTAATACAAAAAAATGACATACCCCCATCCTGTATGAGATCTAGTCTGTCCACTATCTCCAATAGGGCTTCATTTTCTAGCTGATCTGAAATCTGCAATACAAAATTAAACTTTTAAAAATTGAATACTTTGTGCGAATAAATCCATTTCAGTGTTGTTTGCAATGATGCTATGCGTACAACATAAATCAACGTCAATTAAGCATGCACTTTTAATTTGCATAAGAATCAGATTTTACCTTAAGGTTACTTACTCCCCCAAAATTTCAAGTCCCCATGATGTACCAGTGAAGTATTTTAATAAAATAACTATAAACATAAGGCTGCGAACATAATACTGTTCAACCATCTGTATACCATACTGAAAAGGACAAGATTCATGTACAAAAGGAATCTTTGTTTGGGGCTCTACCAGCACTTTGACATTTCACTCGTGTGGTAGCCATATGGGCGAAGAAACATTCTAAGCCACTGGCAACAGCCAAGGGAGGCAAAGGACAATGGCAACTGCCAAGGGCGGCAAGGGACAATGGCAACAGCCAACGGCAGCTTACTGGCACCCCGTCGCTGTGCGAGAACAAGGGCAGAGGAAGCTCCAAGCATCCACCATCGGGTACAACAAGACATTCAAATTGGCTAATCTAACAGTTTCAATTCAAGCACAGCCCGACACCCTTACACACCCGCTACCGTTTGCTTAAGAGTTCGGGTTGCGTTAAGTCACAGATAACTCCAAATAATCTACTCTCTGTACGTGTAATTAATGGACAAGTTTCTACTTTACAATAGTTCTTGGTACGCACCGAGAGAAAGACGCCAATCACCGCAAAGCCGTCTTCATGCTGCAGCGCTTCCTTCGGCGAGGCATACTTCCTGTTCATGTGCACAAAATGTATCTGGAAACAAAAGTTTTACATTGAAATCAGTAATAAAAACTTGTATTGAATCTCTCCATGGGGTAATCTTCGAAAATCAAGCTTCCATGGATTATGTACGTGGAGTGATCTTCGAAGACAAGGCGTCCATGAATTCTGAACAGTTGCCGGTTTTACGGCGAGTGCGTATCGTACGTTTAACATAATTACCAGGATATAACAATTAAGTCTAACGTAAACTAAGATTGCTTGGTAAGGCTGGCACACGGGAGTGATCTTTTATACAAAAACTTCGATGCAAAGTCTCCCGGCAGTAATCTTCGTAACCAAAAACCAAATCAATTGTAAATTTACCCACTCGAATATGAGCCATTTCGCTGTTTTAACTGGCTATCATTATCCAATGATAATAAAGTGATATTGCTATTATTTAATTTACCCATGCACATATATACATTATTTAATTTACCCATGCACATAAGGATTACCTGTACATGTTAAGACAACGATTGTACTGCCGTGTGTTAATTATTATTTATAACCGACAACATATTTTCATACGATTCATATGTACTTACATGAACATTTATATTAGTTAGGAAGAGCAGTACTGTCACATGTATTTAACACAGGCATGTTCTTCTCAAACCATATTTATATTGGTGATCATTTATTTATTATTTTTATGATATAATATTTCGATATCTTCGGAAGAAGTATACTAGGCTTTAGTCTGTTCATCAGTCGTTTACGCCAATAAAATATTGTCCAAACCAACTTATACACGTCGTACTCAGATAGGCGCGTTTCTCGCGAAAGAGCAGAATATGAACACGAATGTAATGAAAAGCCATCCTGGTTGTTGTCTGTTTGGTCCCAAAACAAATCGGCTGGAGAATGAATCGTCCAAATTTTACTACCAACCAATTTACAATTAAACAGGGTGAAAAGTTGCCATAGCGCCTATTTAGTTTGAAGTCTGTAAGACAGAAAAAAAAGTTTAAATCGTGAAGCAGTATCACCTAATCAACAATAAAAACTTACTCGTGACAACAACAACAACAACGCGCTCTAGGTGAACAACAATATGGCCACTTAATACCTTAGTCAAGGCTAAGAATGACTTTCATGACGAATATACATCAGACTTACCTCTCCCGGAAATGCATTGCCTGACATCGTGTGTTCTGATCCAGTTTTGTCGTCAGGACCAAAGTGTACGTGAAACTGAAGTAGTATGTATTCGTCAGAGCTGTGAGGGACTCCCGTCAAAACACGATCCGGGGAGTCGAACTCAAATACAGGACCATGGCCTAGTAAACATAAATTTATATATTTATGTGAATTGTGTTTAAGGTCGTACTAAAGGGTAATGGGATGACGACTTTGTATAGCCGATATTGGAAAATTGAAAAGGAACCCGACGAAAATAAATGAAATCCTCTTGGCCTCCGGTAACTTCGCTGACAAAAAGGTCGCTATTGCTGATACATTGAAGGACTCTCGGCTCAACCAACTGAGCCACACCGACTAATTGATTTATTGGTGTTTAACGCCGTGCTCAACGGTTTTCCACTTATTAGACGGCGGTGTATTCCAACAGAAGACGGCAACTCTAACACAACCAACATGCGCAGTAATCGCTTTTGCAAAGATAACGTTCCTCTAGTGCTAAGTAGGACAGCATGCATACTATATGGAAACGTAATGCCCTTAGCGAGACGGCAAGCGACAACAAATAATATTTGTGGGAGGTAGAAAATTCAAAACATTGAGAACTAATAGGATTAAATCGTGAGACGTTTCTTCCTGCCGAAGAAAACGATCAAGTTCACCAAGGTCTATTAATTAAACCATATTTGTTGTATTTTGAATGTATGTGTTTATTTTGACAATTGGTTAAGACAAAAAATTTTTTGTGAAAATCGATTCAGGCCTCCAAGTAAACCTAAAATATACGATTACCTACAATTCTTGAGAACTTGGGATTTAAGTAGGAATAAATTTTAATCTGATTATGAACAACAGCAAGTTAAAAGAAAAAAATACCATTATTTTTCAAAGTTCCGTTAAGACGACCCTCCAGTTTGTTATATGCCAGAGATACATTGGAATTAACAGGTGCACGCTCTGGTTGCACTACGAGATGAATAGGAGACTGTCTACTTTCGGGTCTCCTAGGATCACAGGCGCTCCAGTCAGATTGTTGATCAGCCCAATGTTCAGGACCTGACATAAACAGTGTTTTTTAGGTTATTTATGTTTACATACAAAACCGTGTAAACAGATAGTTCTACCTGCTCTTATGACAAGTACTGTTTTAACAAGGGAAATGTTTCTCTTTCGTTGGAATCATGACAAATTGGAGATCTGATTTACTGATTATTCCTTAGAGAATTATGTTGTATTTAAAATTCTACGTTACGCTCTAAACTTATACAATGCAGGGCTATAACAAAAACAAAAATACACAACAAACACGCTACCAGATGGCCCTTAGACGAGAGACCAACATGGTACGGTATCCTACTGCCAACAGCTGTCTGGTATATATTGTAAAACGAAACTCTAGGTTGACCTTGTATCAATATCAATTTTGTAATTATGATCATTTTGAAACAGTCTTTTTTATATCAGTTTATAAATAGATTAGTTTCAAAGCCCCACATTTTGTTTTTTGTTTGTTGTTTGTTTGATTGGGGGTGTTATGCCGTACATCAGGTTATCTCACTCGACTAGCTCAATGGGCGAAGGGCACCAAGCCTTACGAAGCTTGCAACTGACAAGACACTAAGTACCTTTACAGGAGTTTATACAGAGGTGAATATCTTTCACATAATTGTAACAGTGGGTTGAAAATAATATGTATTCACTCACCATATGTAGATTCTGGGTTATAATCGAAATGCCCATGTACCTTGAGATCTACATCGTGGGTGTGCCCCTCATTATTAACAGAGACGGTAATGTATTCTACTACCCGTGAATTGATTGGCTGGGGTGGACGTGAATTGCCCATCTTACCCATGGATTCTGCCCCTGCAGCACCAATTAACAGCGATCTAGCTTTCACAAGCTGAAAAAAGAGTGTATGTGATGGTATTATACTCGCGATATATATATATAGTGCTTACGTAGAGAAAGATTCGCAGCCTTTACCTGGATAAAAATTTGCTAGTTCTACCGTGAGCTTCTGTAGCTCAGTCGGTTAGAGCGTTGACCCTGCTAGCTCGAGACCCGAGTTCGAATCCCGGCAGAGGCAAGCAGCATTTTCTTTCTCTACATTTATGCAAAAATATATATACTTTTTTATAAAGAGTAATGACACTGGCACAGGGATAGCGACTAATTAAAGCCGATAAATATTGTCATGTTCTAGATAAATTCTCTGAGACAAGTTTCTAGGTAGACCTGTATCTCGAGTTGTTCTGGATAACTTACAGGCGCATCTCGAGAAAAGACAATACATGTAATATGTATATTGTGAAGATAAATATATATATTTATATAGATTTATTTTGCTATAAATGTAGAGAAATTAAAAAAAAAATTGCCTACAACGGGGCTTGACATCGGGTCTCAAATACATGTATATTTGTGTAGAGACCTATATTATGAATTATTGTTCATTTATCAAGTTGTGTGCTCGGATTAATTAATTGCATAATGGTTGATGTTTAACCCAGTGCTGACATGGCTGAAGGGTACTTCACTTAAATGACGGTACTGTATGTCAACTGCAGATAGTGACTCAACCTTGGCAGTTATATATTTTTGGATGTGTTTGTTTAATTGGGGGTTTTACCCCGTACTCGAGGTTATTTCACTTATATGACAGCGTGCCAGCCCAATCGGTGAAGGAAAACAGCGCAAACGACGCCGGCAACATGCTAGATAGGACAAAACATTAACAATGTGCACAGCATCCACTGACACGATCGATCGATTTACTCACTCAACCGAGAAAGATGTCACTTTACTAACTCTGTTGGAAATATACTGTTCCTTCAATCGTAAGTAATGACAGCATGGATGTAAGCTTAAAACAGGCCAGGTCATTAGCCAGACGGCCACAGACACGAAGCAGCTGATGTTATACAGATAGGAGGTCAAGCAAGGATATGTAAAGCAAAATCCAATCTTGTAAAGAAGTTCCCAATAATGTTTTCCGGATTGGAGTTTTACGCCGTACTTAAGGTAAGGCTATTTCACTCACATTAAACCGCCCCGAACGACATTGGCAACAGTGAAGACGCCACGATACATTTACAGGACAATAAAGTCGGAGGGCACAGGAGGCTCCGACCCAAGCACCCGCAAAAACTATTTATAAACTATCAATTGTTTTGAGTGCTTTTATTCCACTAATATGATTCTATAAAGAGAAAAAAATTATTACGCACACAATTTCTAACAAGTAACCTAAACGGCTAATTTCTAACCGAAATAAAGCTTCAATATGGCTCTACCTGTTCGGCTGTTATTGTAATATGATCAGGTAGAATAATCCAGGTAACCACCTCGTTACACCCCGGGGTGGTCAGAGATCCGAGGTAGGTCATATACGCAGTCCAGCTCCCCCTCGAAGGTAGCAGTAGGTTGGGGTCAATTGCCAATTCCACATCGTGACCTGAAACGGAAACAATCAGCAATATATTTATGTTTTATGTTAACATGGTTAGTGTTTGTCGCCACACCTAAGGATGTGCAACTTTTAACGATTCTGAACGGCCGAGATTTTGTGTTACACAAGAAAAGCGCGTAAAAAAAACACCCTCGACCTTCGGACACCGGAAACGTCCAAACCTAAGACCGACAAACGCGCATGAACTTAACACTTGAAATATTGAGGGGGTCCGGCAGTCTAAAAACTGTGCAGTGAACATCGAAAGCGACCCAGCAGTCAAACCAAACCAACTGAGTCATACCGACCTTAATTGATCTTACCACAATTATTGCATTGTAATGTACCTTCAAATATATCTTATTGGTAATGTATAGAAAATAAATTAAAACAGATTACCTGTTCTGATTTCGCTTGAGACAGTGTATAAACATATTAATTTGTCTCGCGCTACTTTGTATTGTATTTAATTCCTTGCATAAATCTACTACAATTTCAAACTAGGTTTGCGTTTTTGTGTTATGTAACCATGGAACAGGATTTCTTTAAATTTGTTCACAAACACGCACGTTCCTTCGTTATTGTTATTCAATTCAATTTAATAAATTGAGATAATTATTATTCGTCGTAATTCTGATTAAATTCAGTCAGTAAAGAATCAATCGATCAACTAATCAATCAGTCAAACACATGTTAACACCATTTTAACAAAGTGCTACATGTAAAAGTTTATATGGAAAAAAACCTACCGACTTCTTGAATGGATCCGAAGTTGTTTACAATTTCTTCCAGCTGCTTGTTAGTGTCTGGAGAGATCTTAAGTAAATAAAATTAAATTGAAAACTGTTTTGATATAGATAGAAAACGGTGTTAAACGAGTTGGGCGCTCCCATTTCCATATACTTGACATCACAACAAGCAGCACTAAAACGTCATATATACATAACTAGAAGAGTTTCATTAATGTAGTTATTAGGTGTTTTTGTGCTATGAATGAAAATGACTGGCTAACCAAAGATTGGCAAACTGGCGTGCGGCACTTTGAAGGGTGTTTGGATGTTCCGTTGTAGTGTTAAAGCGTGTGTTGGGCACCACATTTGTTCATTCGAAGTTATCGGATATAGGGGATCGGAACAAGAACGTGAGACACCAATGTATTTATCAAACTCTAATGAACGCCATATGAAAAAAAAACTCTACATATTGTAACACAAAGTACAAACTTAAAAAAAACTCCGATATTATTTGCTTATCCTGTCTGCCAACTGGAACGACGCAAATATTTAAACCATGCAGACTACCTATATTTTGTTATTTAGTTGGGTTTTTTTTTCTGTGCGCTATACTGGAGTTATTTCGCCCATACGACGGCATGACCACCCTTGGCACGACTGACAACAGACAACACATTTCACTTACAGAACACAAAAAAGGATGCCACAACAAATTGGCATGACGACCCTTAGTCCAAGGTTTAATAGATGCTTCATACTCTTCAAAAAGAGACACCTATAGACCGAAGTTGATTTAGTTCAATGTGCTAAATTGTTTAATAAACTCACTAAAATGAAATGCTGATTTCTCTTGGTTTCCACGAGGCTGTAATTTAGCACATTAATTGACCCATGTAACCCAAAATACGCCATTATGGGGCTTGATAGTCACATGTGCTGTGTGCATCATGACTGGCCAGCTCTCTTTGTGTAGAGAGCCCAATTAAGAAGTTGTGATCGACGTTTCAATAAGTATAATTAACTGGGGACTAAATTTATGTTTTGTATTATAGTCAATGATATTGCACATGGTTGTCACATGCATCGGCTTGATTGAATTATTCGTTGATTGGTGTTTATCACCACAATTAGCGGTTTTACAGCTATGCTGTGGCGCGTATACCCGGTTTGCAATCGACTTTCCATGGCATTTCAAAGTAGCTTTACACGATTGCCTGCATGAGAACTACACTACTGAAGAACACGTGGCAAAGATCTTTAAATCAAAATCATTGCATTTGTATTGAAAATTTCATGGACAAACAGGGTCAACATTCTAGATGCCTCCTATGCGTTTCTTTTTTAAGAGGGTATACAAATGTACGGTGCTCTACCATTCTTCTGTACAGTTCATTTGACTGCAAAACTGCTGCGTTAAACGAATCAATCGAGATAGGTGTAACGCATTTTATTTTAGTATAATAATGTTTTCAAATTACATTGATTTACTATGTTTTTAAGAAACATTTCTATTTTAAAAGATCCGCCTTACATTGATCAACAAAAGCCTTTTCCTTTGAACTTGTTTCCGTAATTTGATATTTTAGTCACCTATACTATTGCCATATTTTCATTAAGAATATCGTTTTGTTATAAAAAAAAAAGAGACCTTGTTGACAAACAGTCGTCATGTTACCCAATATAAGCTGTCATGTCCGTAAATGAACTAAAATCGTACAACTCTTACCTCCACAAATACGCCAATGACTGCCAAACCATCTTCGTGTTGAAGAGCTTCACCAACTGTAGGGTACTTTACGTTTTTGTGCACGAAGTGAATCTATAAAATCGAACGAAGTGAATCTATAAAAACGAATGAAGTGAATCTATAAAAACGAACGAAGTGAATCTTTAAAAACGAACGAATGATTGTTATGGGTTTTGTCTAGTGTAACAACCCAAACTATACAACTAGTTACCGCCAAGAGTTAAGCATAAACTCATCTTGGCAAAAACCAGCGTTTAATTGATAGTTGATTGGTGAGATTTACCTGATGTTTCACGCCGCAAGGACGGTCATTCGCTTAAATCATGACATTTACACACATTTGGAGTCTTATTCACTTACATGAATACCGTTCTCAAACTGTTACCGATATAAAATAAGCCTACCTCGGCAGGATAAGCTCTTCCATCTAGGAAGTGTTCGGATCCGGAGTTGTCATCGGGACCGAAATGCATGTGGAATTGCAACAGTTCATACTGGTCCGGTCTATGCGGTACACCCGTTAGTATCCGGTCAGGGGCGTTGAATGAAAAGACTGGGGAATGACCTGGTATTGAATAAAGTATAAAGATGCATGTAGCGGGTTCATCTAGCCACTGGAAACTTTGTTTATACATGTAAACCTATTATAGGACTTGTGTCTGTCCAAGGAGTGACGGCGTTGTATTCCAACAGTACACCTCGTCATTAACTTAACCATTAAATGTGAAGTCACTTTAGTATTATCACTGTGGGAAAGATAGTGTTCCTCTAGTGCTAATAATGACAGCATGAATATAATCTGGAAACATACTGCCCTTTAGCCAGAGGGCCATATGACATGCATTTCATTCAAAACCATGTGGTAGGAAAACTGGAAGAAAACTTCCGCGATCCCCGCAGCAACAATTGACCATACGTCGCATTTTCGACAGATAGGATTGAACCTCAACCATACACAAAGGCTGGGAATCTCTCTATGAAACGTTTCTGTTTCTTAAAGATTTTTGATGCTAGTGTTTTTTCAATATTTTCTGAACGTTTCTATTGTGATTTAAACTGCTGTTCAGAAGTGAAGTAGGTAATTTTACTTAGTATTTTACCCTCTATCTGGTCTGACTAGAATATTTCGACGTAAACACTATTAACTTGAGTATTGATTTAGAAATGGGTTTAAACAAATGTTATAACATAAATAAAAGGAAAACGCTTTTTGTATTATGGCTAGGATACCATATAAAGACTTTTGTTATTTGTTTCACATGGGTTTAACGCAATACTTTAAAAAAAAAGGAAAATCAGTGTGGGCAGTGGATATATTTTAGTTAATCATCAAAATCTTATTCAATTTTCTCATCAAGGACTTGCAGGACTCATTGGGGTTTAACATCCTTTTAGCAATAAACCTATTTCACCAATATGACAGCTGTGTGGTTCATTTGTAAACACCATAATTTATGTAAGTAGGAAAAATTATTGACTCGATTTAAATAAATAAATAAATAATATGTCTTTAATGATACCGGCATCCGGAATAGACTCAAAATACATCCAACATAATTATCTAAACCAAAGAAAGCGAGAAAGATTAATAATTAACTTGACAATTTTCGCACAAAGCAGATCAATCAATTAACTGAAAACAAACAAAATTCTAACCATTGTTTTTTAGTTTTCCTGGCAGGGCTCCAGACAGATGGTTATAGGTCAGTTCTCGTAGTTCACTGGCCCTTACTAGCTTCGGGGTGGCAATATCTATAGGCGACTGCCTGCTGTCTGGGCGACTGGCATTACAGGCTTGCCAGGAAGAATCTTGATCAGACCAGTTAGATGGACCTTCGAAAAAGAGAACATACATTAATAACTAGACTTTATTCATGTCTACCCTTTTGTTTTTAGTTAATATTCGATGCCCCATACCACACACATCGAGACAGTAAAAATGTATAAATGTCATTATGCCGTTTGGGGACTTTTGGCTATGATAGTTTGCCAGGCTGAATGCTCTCGCAGTCTTTATCTCTGACGAAGCAATCTGAAGGCAGTCGGCATTCTGTTGCAATGTTATTGGGAATAGTTTTAGTTAAACTTTGGTGTCAGTCAAGATTTTTGTTTGATTGGTTGGGGTTGTTCGCCTTACTCAAGATTCGTTCACTTATATGACGGCGTGCCAGCTCAACCGGTTTAGAAAACCACCATAAACCACGCTGGTAACATACAAGACAGGACAAAACATTTACGTAAAATTTACAAAAGAGGACACCACAACAAATCGACATGAGGTATCAGTCATGACGAAATAATAGTAAGATTTCTTCGGGATGATCCGTCCCTTGTATGTTGTGAACCAGGTGACCATCTAGTCACAAGAAACATTTTACAGCATAGTACATTTAAAGGACGAAAAACAAGACACCACAACAAATCGGCTTTCCGGTGTCCATTAGTTTAGAGAGCACCAGGGCATAGGATGCTCCAACCTTTTCACCAACTACCCGCCGTGGAGCTTAGTATTAGTCAGCATTCGAATGCTCAATAAAACGAGCAACGACACAGAACGGATGTTTCTAATAAAAGACATATCTAGTATTTCATAACCGAATGTACAAATATATTTAAAAAAAACCTATCGAACACGCCACCCAATCACTTTAAGGAACAAGTGATTTCTTGTATCAAATTCGCTGGTTGTGCGAGCGGAAAACGTGTATATTCGTTCTAGCCTCTGTAGCTCAATCGGTTAGACATCTGGTCCGGCTAGCCAGCAACCCGATTTCGAATCCAGGTGGAGGAAAGACATTTTTTTCCTCTATATTAAAAATATATGAAACATACCTGAAGGCTCGTTTTCATCGTAACTGAAGGTGTGTCCATGGTGTTGAGGAGCGCTTGGCTTCTCTGTATGATCTCCAACTCCACCGATCTCATTCTCACTCAAATCAATTGAGATATGCTCATAATGGGCGGTTTCTGAAGAAAGAATATATCTTTTCAGTTCAACAAAATCTCAATGGAAACGGTGATCATAACCTCCCATGCACAACCTTTCGTTTCTTACCCTTAATGGACGGTTTATTGATAGATTGATGACTGTTTGACGCCGCGCTTAAGGGTATTTCACTTTTATGACGGCGGTGTGTTCCAACAGTAGAAGGTGACTCGAACACAACCAAAACACGTGAAGTATGACAGCATGAATATAATCGGGAAATATTCTGCCCTTAGCCAGAAGGCCCTTCATGAACGGAAAACTGGGTATAAACGTTTCCGTAACTTTGTCGAACCATTCAAGCATTGCCAACTTTTATACCAGGTGGAAACGAGGTTGATGGTACTTCCATGCATTTATTTGCCCCCTCTCGAAAATTCATTTTTATAACAACCTTTACAAGACAGCAAGATGCACAACAACCATAATAAAATACTGTCATTTATGTGACTTGTTATTTAAAGGTTGCTTAACCAACGGAGCCGCAATAAGGTCCCTACAGAACATGGAGCATTGAGGCAAGGCACCGCTTATAAATCGGTTTATGTTCCTCTTCTACTCCAAGATCACCAGGGTACCATTTGTGAGCCATCCGCTTAAAAAGCAGAAAGAAATGTTATCTTACCCTCAATGATAGGAGCAGTTAATATCTCAGGTGAATGTGACGAGATCCCAGTAACAGGTTTTCCTGAAAACACGGAAAGTTGCAGGTGATTGAATAACATTATTCAATAATTTGCCCGAAAGTACCTCGTATAAATAGGGTGTTTGCCAATGACAGCAGCGATAGGTAGCCGTGTGTATAATTTCAGCCGTCAGATTTATTGCTTTAATTGCGTTTTTCGTGCATTTGTTTAGATATACTTCTAACCGTAGAATGCTAAACATGCATTCGGTTCGAAATATAAATGTGCTTTCAGTCTGGATATGATAGCAAGGCTGGAATCTTGAAACCTAGTCTTATCCAGAACTGTGTCACTTTGTCAAGATTGAAAACCTTAACATTTCACTCAAATGACAGTCCAATGGGTGAAAGAAACCAGCCACAACGACTGGCATTAAACAAAGGAGCACAGGACTTGTACAAATCGTAAAATTGGACACCTAAGAAATACGTAGTCTCGTACACCCTTTAATTGAGCACCACGTCCCAGTTAGCTTACTCCTTCCTATATCGAAAACGCAATGGTGAAATCAATAAGAACAAATCTGTATCCGAGATCGAGGCAGTTACAAGTGACAGTTTTTTTAAAGACATTATCATACTTACTTCTTATAACTGTTCTGCCGTTAAGCGGCGCTGTTGGTCGGTAGTTTCCGTGAAACCCCATTGGCTCGGATTGGTCTTCTCCGGTACGAAGCAAACGTAAATCGCGCAGCTGAAATATAAATGTTCGTTAATACTTGTTTTGTGTGTGTGTGTGTGTTTTTTAGCTGTCATTGTCTTTTTGTTTGTTTGTGGGGGATAGTATTTGTGTCGTGTTGTCTATTTTCTATTGGAAATCATATAGCGATCCCATAGCAAAAACAATTGATTTTCGATAAAAACAGAAGTTCATGTTGGATTCAAAAGATCAGAAAATAATACGTTAAACAAAAGCTCAGCTGAATGTATAACATTGACAAAAAATAGCTAGTTAAACTTCCGCTTTAGGATGGTTTGTTTATGCATAGACTTGGACTCCTCAGTCCAACGATAATCCAATTATATGTAAGTACAGGTAGTAGAATTCGTCTAATGGGTGGTAAGTTATAACCGTTATCAGTTCTGGTGCTAAACATCAAAAGATTTAATCGAGCTAAAGCGTATTAAGCCCTCTTCGGAAAAACAGTACAAATGATTGATCGGTGGGTAACGCCGTGCTCAAGGGTATTTCACTTATATGACGGCGCTGTTATCCAACAGCAGATGGCAACTAACAAAACCAAACATGATAAGTCGCTTAAGTGTTATCGCTGTTGGAAAGAGGATCTTCCTCCAGTGTTAAGTCTGACAGTATGGATAGAGGGCCAGCACAAATGAAGTCTCCTAACTTTGGCAATATTCTTTGTTTTTGCTTGTTTTTGTGTAAATTTTTTTTTAAATTTTACAGATACAAATATTGAAAAATAAAGAGTGTCACTGGATAGGCCGAGATAAAGTCGAAAAGTATCACATTAGGTAAATGTTAATTATATATTATAAATAGCATGCTGTATCTCTACAGAAGTTCAATTTAATTCATAATTAATTGACCTAAGACAATCTATTGTGGGTGGTTTAAACAGGGTAATATGCTGTTTAAACTTCGTGTTTATTCCAACTAAGAAACCACTAACTTGTTCTGCTGAGATTCCCCATGATTCTGTGAGCACGATCCATCGAACAATCTCATTACAGCCAGGGGTGGTTAGCGAGCCATCGTAGGTGTAATAAGAACCCATGTCTGACTCGTTGGGAATAAGATTGCTAATGTTCACCTCAACATCTACTTTGGTATCTACGGAAATGAAATATGACAATATTTTTTTTATATATCGAGATGACATCAGTTTTTTTTGTAAAAGTTTATTACAGTCACAAAGAGGAAATCAAGAGAAAAACAATTAAAATGTTTTATAATTACGCACAAAGAACAATTATTATATATGCTACAGATACATTTTTTTCAATACGATTGGTTGGTTTGTTTGGGGTTTAACGACGTACTTCAGATTATTTTACTCACATGGAGTCCTGCCAGCCCAATAGGTGGAGGAATTCACCCTCAACAACACT
>JAVFBZ010078840.1:0-14008 GCA_032466195.1 Katharina tunicata | reverse complement strand
ATTGATTGATTGATTGATTGATTGATTGATTGATTGATTGATTGATTGGTTGATTGATTGGTTGGTGTTTAACTCAGTGCTTAAGGACATTTTAGTTATACGAGGGCGGTGTACGCCAATTAAAAACAGCGACATTTACACAAAATGCAAAGTCACAAGTATTATCTCCGTTGGAAGGATAATGTTCCTCCAGTGCTAAGTGTAACAGCATGGATGTAACTCGTAACGGGCTGCCCTTAGCCAGACGGCAGAAAGGGGTACATTGTTCTTGTACAATTCTGACTTCTCTGTGATTTTAATGCTGTATTTTGCACTGTATTAGTCTCAACTCGTTTTCGTTTTTGTGTGTGTGTATTTATTAGTTGTTATAAACCAGCATTCATAGTGTGTTTGGTACTCGGTATAATTTGATTCGTATATCCATTTATCACAGAAAGAAATAAATAAAAAAAAAAGTTTCACATCGAAAATCCACGTGCCTGGACGATTTGTATTAGAACTTGAGGGGTGCTTTAATAGATTACGAGGATTAAATTAATAAAAACATGACTAAGATGGATTTTCAACTTGTGGGTTTGTTGATAAGTGACGTTTCGGCCTATAGCATCTAAGACCGTTTTCAATTCTTAGCATCTAGGACAAAACGTCGCTTATCAATATACTTAGAAGTTGAAAATCAATCTTAGTCATGTTTTTGTTATGTGCCCACCTACTAAATGCCGCTTAAACAAGAGAATTAAATTGTCCGAGGAAAATCATTATTCTATCGATAGAATATAGAAAATCGTTCGATAAGAGGCGTAATTTGTCTACCATATTATAACCATGAAGCCTTGGTATAGTAGGAGAATGAAGGCTTTTATCGAACAATTTCCTATATTTTAATTGTTAGTTGGATGTTTAGCTGTGGCTTTAGTTGCATGGTTGGTTGGCTGGTTGGTAAAGGCTGGTAGGTTGGCTGGCTGTAGCTGGTTGCATGACTGGTAGGTTGGTAGGTTGTGGCTGGTTGCATGGCTGGTATAGGTTGGCTGGTTGCATGGCTGGTAGGTTGTTTGGTTGTTGCTGGTAGGCTGGTTGGTTGTGGCTGGTTGCATGGCTGGTATAGGTTGGCTGGTATAGGTTGGTTGCATGGTTGGTATAGGTTGGTAGGTTGGTTGGCATGTTGATCGACCTAACGACCGACTGACTCTCTAACCCTAACCCTAATTATCTGACTGATCCTTCCGTTTGATTAAATTGGTGTACGTTTTTGGCATGTAAAATTAATAAAAAATATTTTGTACTAAAATCTTAAATCTGAAATTTAACTGCGTGATTTGGTTTGCGTAAGAAGCGAAAAAGAGTCAATTGTATGCCTAACTCTCACAACTTTACCACTTATGGTTTCGAGCGTTGCCAGAGGTGAAATTGTAGGCCTGTGATGATAATAGAACGTCCGCACTGAGGCGATAAGCCGGAAAGTTGTAAGTCACACGGGTGAAGGCCAACAATAAATCTGCGGCATATCAACGTACATATCAATGATATAAGTAATTAGGTATATCATTAACCGTAAATCCGCTTTTTACGCCCAAAAACATTGTAAAAGTTTTAAAAATTGTGGCGGATGAATTTTAATTAAGTATTGTTTTCTGTTAATTAAAATTAAGATGCGCATTGGAGGATCAGAAGTTGATTTCAGTGTACGTCTTCCAGGTGTATGGTGTGTAAAACATAGACAGTTAAATCTTAAATGTTTTATGTCAATTTCAAAGAGAGGCTGGCGTTATTCACAGAAGCAGTGCCAACGTAAGTATGGTGAAGACTATATAACTTGAGCTGTTCTAGATTGACTCAGAAGATACCCGCGGTAAAACAGTTTATATTTGAAAAAGGTATAAAAAAGAAAGCGTTTTAACTGTTTATAACCAACGCACTCCTCTGCCGCAGCGCGAGGAAATCTTAAAAGCCGATTACTTAGATCATCGGACATAATTGTTTCTTTTCTAAGGTGAGTTTATCTAACGCAATTATTGTGTAGTTTTGTGAGTGTACAAATCATTACGCAAATTAGTAGGCCTATGCTTAAAAAGAAGCGTAACTGTCTTAAAAACAGCGTAAAATGTGGCAGTTTTATTCGCATTGTCTACTCAGAACACTGCAGACGTAAAAAAGCGTAAAAAGAACACGCGCTTACGGGTGCTCCTTGGGCATAGGGCCATCAGAAAGGCAATTACACTAAATGCTCAACAAATTCGAGCCCTATTCCACTTAACAAACTACTTGTTATTCAAAGACTAAAAAGTAGAGAAAAAACAATCGTGGCATTTTGACAAAGTTCAGGATTGAAGCTACCAGAAAATATTAGTTTTATTTCCAAATTCACATTGATAAATTAAATACATTACTTAAAACTAGTGCCCGTATAAGGTCAAATGTGTTGGGCATTTTGGGTAGTTGGGGCATCTTGTTTGGGGTGCTGAGGTTGTCCAGTGCCGCATTTTTGCTAGTTGTCAATTATATAGACTGGGAATTGATTAATGCAGTCAGGTCTGAACTCTCGCAAGGTACCGGCAAATTTCCCGCTCGTGGATGTTTTGGAAAATCAAACTCACGAAGAGTATATAGGCCTACTGGCGGGAAAAAACATCGGCGCGATGGACTTTCAAACCGACACAATCATTTCTACACTAGCAATTAATTAAAAGTCATTATATTTTGTAAGGAAAGTAAGAGGATTGTCTTCCCATTTTTGGCCTGGTACGAACATTATTATGGTTTTCAGTATTTAAAAAGAAAAGAATTGTATAAATTTAGACTGACTATCATGTTACACCTGTTCATAACTGTTTAAATTTATGAACCATCTTCAAAACTTCTTAAAATCAAGGCAACCAGAATTGTTTAAAACCCCATATTTGTTGGTGCGTATGTTACTTTAAGTGAGTTCAATCAAATTGAATTTTACATCACCACTGTAGAAAAGACGTAACTGATAAATAATGAGAATCGTGCGAGGTTTATCCGATTGGCATTGAAATGGCACACTGCATTTCTATCGCCTGCACATTGTCTATTTGCTAAATCGGTTGTCCGTGTGCCTTATCAATGCCATTGGATAAACCTCGAGCAATTCTCGTTTCTACCACGACAATGTAAAACTCAAGTTTGATTGAACTCTCTTACGCACCAAAAAATAGGGGGTTTCAACAAATGGACTTGATTGCCTTGATGTTAACAAGTTCATATCTGCAACACCACGAGCATCATTTGTTATAGCTCGGAAGTCTTCGAATATACTGCGCACATCATCTCGGACGTGGTACGATCAGCGCCATTTTGGCCGGAACTTTTTCACAGGCTGTGGGTCAAACTGCCGATGTAGACAGATTCCAAAATTTCCATTTGTTTTACATTCAGAACATAATTTACCCATTATATTAACTGTGTATGTTGGACTTTTCCTGCTACATTTGTTTAGTGATCAAGTCACTGAAGGAAATGTACAATAAAATGTTGTGGATAAGATACATAGCTCGCATTTGTACAGTTTATTTGTTATAGCTCGGAAGTCCTCAAATGTACTGCGCACATCATCACGGACGTAATATATTCGATCAGCGCCATTTTGGCCGGAACGTTTTCACAGCCTGTGGGTCAAACTGCCGATGTAGACAGATTCCAAAATTTCCATTTGTTTTACGTTGAGAACATAATTTACCCATAATATTAACTTTGTATAGTGGACTTTTCCTGCTACATTTGTTTAGTGGTCATGTCACTGAAGAAAATGTACAATAACATGTTGTGGATAAGATATATAACTTACACTTGTACAGTTTATGTTTTGCTATACGGTTAAACACAGCATATAGTAATTTGGGTTATTTATATCTGTTAGAAATACATCATAAATCATGGCATAAACAGTCCGCCATACATTTGACTTAAAGTAATTCAATTTGAAAATCCTTCAAAAATATAATAGCAGCTTTGTTTATAACTGGGTATAGGTTCTGTATTTTACTCAAGTGTATGTATACCCTTGGCTGCAGGGATACCGGGGGGGACTCTTAAAAAATGACACCGCGGTCTCCGTAGCCATCGGAAATCTTCCCTCATATACCGAAGGTGGACAACGGGACAAGAATCTATACAGGTTACAGTGAACGGGACTCAGCCACGGCGCAGCCCACTTTAAAATTTGATAAACAACCTGTGGAAATAACGTGGGCAATAAGTTCGTGTTAAAGACGAGTTATAGACGAGCAAATAATCTGAAGAGTATGAAAAAAAAACAAATTTACGTCTCCGGTGACAAAACTATATTAATAGGGCGTTTCTATTTCTAACCCTTAGGAAAGCTTTAATATAATTGAGTCAACACGTAGGCCTACAAAGTGCTTTTTGTCATAATAAGTCGTTAAGAACCACCGCCCAAATAGATCTAATCTACATTAGAGGGTATCACTTACCCATCAGCTATTTTATCAGTGGGCTTTTAGTTATTCAAATTTAACTTTTGAACGACAATGCCTGCATTGTTATTATTAATTTGACCGTAATAAGTGAGGCGTAATGGACCTATTAATTAAGACTGTTAAGTAGTAGGTCTACCTGAGGTTTTGTTTTAACTGTCACTGTCTGCTGATCCCGACCACCCTCAATTATTCCCTTGAATGGGTGAGAACAAGGTTCCCAGAGGTTTATTTCTACTGTTGGTCATTCGGAAGCCATCGAATGTAGTAGGCCTACTGCGCACATCATCTCGGGCGTGATACAGTCATCGCCATTTTGGCCGGAACTATTTGACAGCCTGTGGGTCAAACTGCCAATGTAGACAGATTCGACCGTTTCCATTTGTTTTACGTTCAGAACATAATTTACTCCTAAACTTAACATTTTGCATTCGCTCGTTTACCCTATGTTTTCTTACGTGTTCATTGTCCAAACGGCGGTAAATATGCTTCCGGCGAACAAAATGTATTTGCGCATATCCATACACCTATCACGGCCAAGAGTAGACAACTCAGCCACGCAGCCCCATGCCACTCAGTCTAATGAAGGGCGGTTGGGTGGGAGTCTACTGTGCCCAGGTGCCCTCTGACCTATACGGGGCATCAGAAAGTCGATTTGCTGCTGTGTCCTATGTTTTGTACTGAAAATGTATTGTGGCGTTTTATATGTTGCCCGCGTCGTTTAAGGTGGTTTCCTTCACCGATTGGGCTGGCACGGAGTCATATATGTAAAATAACCCCGATCAGTCAATCAATCACTCTCACTAAAGCAGATCAAAGTGCACATAAATGTTGGCCCTACGCCTGATATCGCCCCTGTATGAAATTGTGTGAAGAGTTTGCCACGACAGTGACGATTTTTCACCTTCTTTTGTATTCCCAACGTCGTTCTGAAATTCAAAAATATTGTACTCCACGTATACAATTCTGATCAAATAAATATATTGACAAATTGTTTTTCATGTTGCAGCGGAACACAGGAAGCCAGACATGCATTCCCTGATTATCTTCGCCTCTATCCTGCTAGCAGTGACGTGTAAGTTTACTCTTCTTCTCGACATTTCCATTCCCAGAAAAGACCGCACTTGCAAAATTTGTAAATCAAAATCAGTTGAGGATGAGTACCATTTCTCGAGTTCAAACACTCGAACGGACTGGGCTGGTCTGCCCGCTACAATGGATCGTTGTGCGTTTTCTCTGGATTCTACTCAGTTTTCCTCCGCTTTTAAAGTTGGCCACAATAAAATTTGAAAAAAAAAAAAAATTAAAATGGTTGGTGGGAGCTCCCTGTGTCCTTGTGCTCTCTGGGCTAAGGGGTTTCAGAAAGGCGAATTATTCTGGTGTAATTTAATGGATTGTATCACCTTTATATAGTTGATAAATGTGGAGAAAGTAAAGTTTACATGATAGATATATAATGAACATTGATATGTATAGCCTACATCATGTATATAGACACATGAATTAGACTGTACTATATAAGCTTACGTGTATATGTATGGTATGACTAGCTTGACCACTGATATACCTGGGTGAGGGTAATCACAATCTGGCCCCTTTTTAACATGTGTTACCTAGGGTAACCAGTCCTTGTATATATAGCTCTCGCTATGCACAATTCTTCACTACGTAGAAGGTGGTTTGGTGATCACCGCAACGTCAGTGTTTCTAATATATGTCCAGAGTACCAAATTTATTCGTCTTTGTTTTAGTTTCATTATACCTGGATGGCTCAAGATTAACATTCATATATTCTGGTGTGGTGTTTTTCGTAAATGTACTTTGAAATACGTAATGCGTAAACCCCACTCAAAAAATCGAACAAACAAACGAACAAAGAAAAAACGGCGTGTAACACCCAAACAGATCAAAATTTCAAATCTTTGTTGACGCATTACTTTTTATTACGCTATAAGCAGACGTTCTTAGAGCAGTGAACAAGAACTGTCTCCTGTCTCCTGGTGCTCTCTGCGCTATAAGGGGCACAGGATGGCGATTTGTTCTGGTGTCCTTTTTTGTTAATGTTATGTAAATGTTTTGTAATGTCTTGTATGTTGCCAGGGTCGTTTACATAATTACATTGGTTTCCTTCACATATTGGGCTGGCACGCCGTCATATAAGTAAAATAACCTTGAATACGGCGTAAAACTCCAATCAAACAAACAAACAATTAAGCTTGGCAGACTTCTTTATTTCATTTCTAGGCACACCGAATCCGGTAAGGACTGCCGCCAATGCCTCAGTGAAAACCGCCAGAGCAAGGGCAGCACAGCGAAAGGCGACATCCTCTCACAATTCTCGTTTCCCGAATTTGGCGATAAGGAATCCGACCTTCCGTTTTCCCAATCTACCTAACACAATTCACGGCAACAAAGTGTTCCCTCAGCCATCGCCTCCCTTCAATCCTTCGCCTCCCTTTAATCCCCCTCCGTACATTCCACAACCCAACCCAACGATTCCATTCCGTAAGTATAAAGGTCAGAATGACGACTCTATAGGGCTGGGGGAAATGAGCACTATGATATGATTTGCGTTTAACGTCGTACTCGACCAGATTCTACTTCAGAAAACGTACAGGTTGACAGACATACCATTGTGGGAAGCGAACTCAAGACCCTTTGAGTCAGGCATCGAATCACAAGCAATAATGCTGGCCAGTGGCAATCAGCCACCAAACCTTTAACAAAATAGAATCTAGTAGGCGGTACGCAGTCAGTCAGTCAGTCGACCAATCAATCAATCAATCAATCAATCAATCAATTAATTAGTCAACCCACAGACAAATCAATTAATCGATGTATTTACAGTTCCTCAGCCACCTATCATCAACCCACCTATCATCAGCCCACCCTTCACCCCTGGGGGCTGCGCCAATGGTGTCTTCCCACAAGGCTGTGCGGGATCAACTTCCTGTCAATCGGCTGAGTGCAGGGCTTATCCCGATGCTGATTGTAGGTGAGTATCAATCAATAAATCAATCAATCAATCGATCAATCAATTAGCCAAAACAAATCATAGGAAGGATAAATCGGTTTATAATCTAAACCATAGGTGATCAATCAGTGATGAATTTAGCTATTTCAAAATTGTAAAATTTATCAATCCCTATTTGTTAAATGAGTGATTAATTAATAACTTTGAAAATAATAAAATTTACTAAATCGAGCAATTGATCATTCGATCAGTCAATGTATTAATCAGATATAAATCTATACAGCTAAATAAAGTATCAATCATCAATTTATATTTATTTTTCAAACTCTCTGTTTCCAGTATCGACATTTGTTCATTTTGCCAAGCTCGATTCTTTGTTCAGAGTATTGCCGTTTCCTGCAATTGTAAGTATAACCAATTCATTTCAAATTTGAGTTTAAATTTCTCTAGCTATTATCGCTGGTTCTAATTACCACATTTCCTTATACATTTTTTCTTCAAAGACAATAAATGGTTTATAAGCATAACACAATTTGATAGAATTAGAGAAACTCTGAACAATTAGGAAGTCATGTTGGTATATATAATATATATCGACTTTCTAACGCCGTCATCAGTGAAAGATATTCGATGATGGCACATACAGCCTTCACCAATCAATCAATCCACCAAACTGCCAGTCACTCACTGACTCAACCAATCAATCAACCAACCAGCCAACCAACCAATAAATCAAGACATCCACCAAACTGCCAATTACTCACTGACTCAACCAATCAATCAACCAACCAATAAATCAAGACATCCACCAAACTAATTATCATTCACTCAGTCAATCAATCAATGGATAAATCAACTCGTTATTCATCCAGTCAATCAGTCAGTCAGTCACTCATTCTATCACCGTTTTGTCTTTCTCCAGTGTGTCGGAATGGTTATGCACCAGTCACGGGAACTAATCCTTGTGCCTTTAGCTTCTGTCAAGCGGGCACATACTGCAGGTGAGTTATTTGTTTATTTGTGTGTTCTTAAAGGGGAAGTAAAAACAAAAACAAAAAAGTCATAGTCAAATTACACACCCTACCAAGTTGTTAACAAAACTGGATTTACATTTTTACCCCGTGGGGAACGGGGTCTAGATCTTACTCACTCTGTTGTTGGAGCTTTTGTTGTTGTTGTTGTTCTTGTTGTTGATGTAACACTAACTAAATGGACTCTGTCAATAATGTAAGGATTGTTCTGAAAATTGGGCAATATATACCTGATAGTACTACGCAAGTCATAACGGAGCCGGAATTTTCAATTTTACCATGGTTTTCTTAAAAAGCGAGTTTATAAATGCACACAGCACAAATGTCAAGACTTTGAGGCATATTTACATAATACATGCCTCAAAGCCTGCAGCCACATGATTCGTACATGCACACAGCACAAATGCCAAGGTCTTGAGGCAGGTATTATTAACACATGCCTCAACACCTGGACATCTGTGTCTGCAGCCAGAGCGCCCCCCCAATGTCATAATCGAGCAACAAACTAACCAAATCCATTTGGCTAAGTCGGTTATGTGGGTAAACCTGCTATGTTCCCAACTCTGTACACAAGGCGAGCAAACCTGGACGAATGCAGTTTTATCCATGGCAACAAGCAGATATAGTTAGAATGTCTTCAAGCGACATAGCATAAGGCATTTACACACATAGACTTTTGGCGGCGATCCCCTTCCATACGTCTCGCAGTGCGGACTTGTTTTGTAGGATTTCTCGTTTTCCATTGAAAGCTTCCTAAACTGAACTACCGTAAGTAAAATGTACGGCGGACTGTTTGTGCCTTGATTAATTTATGTAGCTTTCGCAGATAAAACGTAACCCAAATTACACACAATTAAACCCTAGCAAAACAGAGCCCGAACAAATGTACATACTAAAGTTATAGGCCTATATCTGATCATTGTAATACGCATTTACTTAGGTTGCATGATCACTACGACAAATGTGGCAGGAAGGCCTACAGTTGAAGGGGTTTTAGTAGAAAACGAGTTACTCTATAAAAACAAACCCTGCCCGTGGCCTGCAGCAAATACGAATCATGTGGCTGCCTCAAAGCCTTGATATTTTGTGCTGTGTGCATTTATAAACTCGCTTTTTAAGAAAACCATGGTAAAATTATAAATTCGTTGTGACTTACGTAATACTATCAGGTATATATTGCCCAATTTTCAGAACAATCCTAACATTATTGACAGAAAAATAGTCCATTTTGTTAGTGTTACATCGACAACAACCAGAACAAGAACAACAACAACAACAACAAAAGCGCCAACAAGAGACTGAGTAAGATCTAGACCCCATTCACCACGGGGTAAAAGCAATGTGGTTACAGTTTTAGTATAACAACTTCATATGATCAACAATTGGACTGGCTTTTGTTTCCTTCCCCTTTAAGTTATATCATTCTTTCCTTAACCAAGAAACCCATAAACGGGACATGGTTAGCACTATATGTAGCACGGCAGGAAACTTTTTAAAATACCTGGTAAACACAAACAACGCACCTAAAATAACCAGAAGGCGGTAATTACATCACTGATTTACTGTAATGAATAAACATGATTATAACAGCGGTCTTATTGTGGCTCCGATGATTGCGTAGTAGACTTTACAATCCATTTTCAATGTATCACATACCCTTTTTAGGAATATCTTGGCTAGAAATATAAGGATTATTTCCACAGGCCACGGAGATCGCCAGGTGTTTCTAGCTAGGTCGCTTCACGGTTTTCCACCATAATAACAGTGAATTACAGTCAATTGGAATTCGACGCTTAACACCAATCAAAGAAATGAATAATAAAAAAATAATAATCCAACCTGATACCAACTTATATACATCATCGCCAATACAGAGCACTGTGCTTATAAATCAGTATGTATCTCGACTTTAATATATGTTTTTATTTTCTTTCCAGACCGAACTATTGTGTTCGGCCTCAACTGACTTCGGCAACATCTGAGTGTGTACCCTGTAAGTTTTCTTTCAGTTCGTGGGTCGTTGGCAGGAATTTCATTTGCCCTGGGCGGGTGGTTGGGCGGGGGCCTCCAGAGCCTTGGTGCTATCTCAGCTAAGGGGCATCAGGAAGCCGATTTGTTGTGGTGCCCTATTTTGAACAATGCCCTTGCCACGTGTGGAGGCTTTGTCCGCTGCTAGTGGCGTTCGGGGTGGTTTTCTTCGCCTGATGGGCTCGCACGTCGTCGTATAGATGTCATTATTTGTTTTCTGTTCCAGTATAATGCTTGATGTAATTTGCGTTTAGTTTTATTTTATGTGACCATTTGATACTCACGCGCCGTCATATAGCCTATAAATGCGTGAAATAACCTTAAGTACGAAGTCAAACAAACAAACAAACAAAAAAACAAAAACCGGCATCCTTATATCTGATACGCAGTCATGACTTTTAAAGGGCAGAGAAGAAATCTCTGAAATATCAAGTAGCCCTTCGTTTCTATCACGTGGGAGAAAAAGCTTTGGTTTGACTACGGATCATTTGATTTATAAAATCGGTCTATTTCTTCAGAATTGGACAGAAAGAGGTTGTGATATTCAACATAATTATATTGTACGCTTTTGTAGTCCAATAATATGTTCTTCCCTTGTATTATCATCAATTTTTATTCACTATTCTTCAATTCATTCTTTTTGTTTATTCTCTGCTTGCTTCATTCTTTCCATCCAACGTCTCCTTTCCTTAGTCTTTCGTCTTTTGTTTGTTTGTTTCTTTTCTCCTTTCATCCAGTCTTCCTTTATTTTATCTATTTTTCATCCAATCATTTCATTATTTTTTCCTTCACAACTTCCTCTTCCCCCTCAAAACGCATTCATGAAATCCAAACCTTAAATATCTTTCTTTGTATCTCTTACCTCCACAGTGTGTCGGGGCCCCTTTGGTAATTTACTCGGCGACGGAAGGAGACCGGAATGTCTCGTCGATCCCTGCCAAGGAAGGACCTGTTCAGCCGGCCAGACGTGTCAGTAAGTAGCCGTGATCGTGTTATATCGCCGCATCAGACCACTCCAATCTGATTGTACAAACATGGAAATGTATATACCCATAAAGGTGTATTCACATGATCCGACTTGTGGTAAAGACTTGAGGGGATGGCCAAGCTAGAAGCCTTTTGATTGGTCGAGATTGGTCTAGCCGACAAGTATCGACCAATCAAAGAACTGTAAACAAGGGGAATTCTCTAAAGTCGTTACTACAATCCAGTCTGATCACGCGAGATTTCCTTCGCATGACGAAATCAAGACAGATCTCCGAGGCCTCGTTGAGACATTATTTCCGCCTGATTTTGGGGTTCAAAGATTGGCCAAAAATGTGATATAATCTTGACTGGGAATTAAGTAAAAAAAATGTGTCTCGTATATACCAGATAATTGTTCATACGAAGAAAATTCGATAGAAAACGTTATGCGAATTACTATGGATAACCTGGCGGTTTCAAAATGCCTCCCCGAGGACTCGAGATCTATCTTTTCCTCGTCATACATAGGAGATCTCGCAAGGTCAAATTGGCCACAGAGATCTATCTTGTCCGCGCTATACACAGGACATCTTGCGAGATCAGATTGTTCGGTATATCAAACCCAGGCTCCACTCAGAAGTCATCGAATGTACTGGGCACATGATCTCGGACTTGATACGTTCGTCACCATTTTAGCCGGAACTTTTTCACAGCCCGTGGGTACAATTACCAACGTAGGCCCCTTTGTAGATTCCAGGGTTTTCATTTGTTTTACATTCAGAACATAATTTACTCCTAAACTAAATATTGTGCATCTAAAGCCATAAGAAATTCGCTCGTTAACCCCATGTTTGCTTATGTATTTATTGTGCTTACGGTGGTAAAAAAAACTTCCGGCGAACAAAATGTATCATTTTGAGACATATTTATACACCTATCACAGCCGAGCTTAGTGATGACAGCAACATAACGAGACATTCTCGCGAGGTTTGGCCGATCGAGTCAGGCCCAGTTATAACATCAAATTAACACATCCTCATTTTAAATAATTATTCGAGCAGAATTTTTAAATTTTTTTTGCTGTTATTTTTAAACTTTCGCTTAGCCTACAAATCTAGGGGTGGAATTAACTGAAAGCCTTTAACTTTACTTCCTAAAAAAAAATTATATAGCTCATATGATTCTGAGATAACAAAAGATACTGCAGTTTTGGGTGCGCATATGACTTTAATGTATTTCAGCCGACAATTTATTTTATGCATTCATGTTCCAGGGCCAACCCTTGTACCTGCCAGTCTTTCTGTACTTCGACGCCAGTGGCTAACCCGAATCCGTTTCCTTTTCCTCCGCAAGTTTTTCCACCAGTATCCGTGCCGCAAACATATGGAAGTCCAGCTGCAAATCCGAAGTATTAGAGGAGTAAAAGAAGTCCGGCTTACCTTCGACAGAGGCTATTTTCTTGTAATTATTTTTGCCTGAATTGTACGAAAATCCCTGAATTTTACCTCTCTCTTCCCGGTATGGACGCATTGCCAACATTCTAATAAACGTATTGAGAAGGAAAAAAACAAAAAACAAATTAAAAAAAAAAACAATCTCCAAACTTTGTTTGAAAAACGTGGTTGGTATTTCCACAAGATGTAAGATTACTGTGCATTTATAAAAAGAAATAAAAACATGTGAGATATAATAATAATACAATTTATACCATTTCCGGATTTATAATCAGTATGTGTCTGGTCTTGTGCGTTAAGGTGATAATGTATTTTAGGGATTAAGCGAACCACGCTGAAAGGTTTGATTGTTTGATTGGGGTTTTATGTCGTACTTAAGGTTATTTCACAAATCCGAAGACTTGCAACTTCAATGTGCCCATATGGTGAAGGAATCCATACACCCTCCACTGCTGGAAGCACACCTACAAGATACCACCGGCCAAGGAAAGGACTCAAAACCACTGCCGGAAGCACACGTTCAAGATACCACCGGCCAAGGAAAGGACTCAAAACCACTGCCGGAAGCACACGTTCAAGATACAACCGGCCAAGGAAAGGACTCAAAACCACTGCCGGAAGCACACGTACAAGATACCACCGGCCAAGGAAAGGACTCAAAACCACTGCCGGAAGCACACGTACAAGATATCACCGGCCAAGGGAAGGACTCAAAACCACTGCCGGAAGCACACGTACAAGATACCACCGGCCAAGGGAAGGACTCAAAACCACTGCCGGAAGCACACGCACAAGATACCACCGGCCAAGGGAAGGACTCAAAACCACTGCCGGAAGCACACGCACAAGATACCACCAGCCAAAGAAAGGACTCAAAACCAACCGGTTTATTATATCGCTTGAGAACCACATCAACTATGGTGTTGCCACATTCATATTGTCGCCGTAATAGTAACTATAACTAAATTCGCTAATTTTTCAGTATCTGCTTTCCATGTACATGTAGGTATCCCGATTCACGCCGTCCTTCTACTGAGGTACTGAAACTGATGGAACTCAGTTTGAAATGTAATGATTTCGAATTCAATGGTCGAATAT